>MU226809.1:15361-35577 GCA_018584345.1 Thuja plicata
AACTTACTAAAAATAGTAAGTTTCCAAAAATAGCAGCTTTGTACAAAATAGCCCTTATTGAATAGAAAAACACATATTTTTGGGTGATGCAAGATTGCCCTTACACCCAGGATGCTCCTGCATTAATATATGTAGTCTCGCAAGCAAGATTCAAGCGGCTCCGCTCTACATATACCCAAGTATGTTTAAAGAATGATGTCAGAATTCTATGAACAAAACCAATTCTGTCTTCTGAGGCTTTAGCCTACGAGGAAACAATTATTTATAGTGAGTTGGAAGGGTTGGCGTAAAACCTGTCCTCACTTGGTCGTTCCCAGGAGATTTTTTCTCAATCGGCAGGCCCTCTACTATTAAATATGCGTACAAAGGATTGGCGAGCGTATGACGTCTAGATTTCTGATTCTTCCGAAGAAGAAGAGCATACTCTCCTAATCCAAGCCGTTTACTCCCAAAACAAAATAAAGCCAACAGTTCATTCCCTCAAGCAATGTTGTGCTTGATTTAAGATGTTCCTATTTAATGAAAACAAGATGCTTGAAAATGGATTTGCCTTGTTCTTTTAACCACAATATTTAATGAGTAGCTTGTTCAATTTTTGATCCAAAATTAGATGATGAAACTTGTTCAATTTGCCCACAATATTAAGTGCTTTGTTTTTGTTCAATTACTGATCCAAAAGAAATTATATGATGTGATTGGCTTGGTTCAGTTAACTCCAAATTCCTTTCAACTTTTAAACTGATGTATGAGTTTTTGATTTTCCTTAAGAGGAAAAGAGCATAGTCCTCTAATTAGTTTATTAGAAGATTAGAAAATGTTTCTTAATGTTTAAAGCATGTAAATAGAGGTCAAGATGGGGGTTGGGCAACCTGAAAAACCATGTTAGTACCCTTCATCCAACTCCCAAGAAAATCCTTTGATGGCAACCTGCAAACACTCGTTAAGCTGTTTAAAAGACCAAAGAAGTCAAGCACGCAAACGTTAGTGGTTAGGCAATGAAGTTCATTAGATTTTTCACCAGATGCGATCCAGAAATACAACAAACGACACAGAAACCAGATGCAACTTTCCTTACCAGATGCGACTGAATGTTCCCTAGATGCGATCCTAAACTGAAAGCGATCCGGGAAATCCCAGATGCGAGCCTCATTTTCTGCGGTGCGAGGGCGTATCCCGGATGCGAGCCAGAATGATCAGAAACGATTCTGGACTTGAAAACTGTGTGTGTGATTTTTGTACCTGGAGTGATTTAAGAAAACTTTTATTTATATAGATTTATCAAAAGAAGTGGGCTTGTTTGATATCCATCATGCATGTGTAAATTGATCTGATTTTTTGTTGATATTGAGAGCAAGGCATGAAAACTTTTCAGCTGTGATTTACTCTTTCATGTTCTCGACTAAACTTAGTTTCACATAACAAATGGATTATAACGATCAATTCTTCCAAGAACCTGGAATTGCTAAACATAGAAAAAGAGGGGAAGAGTTGGCAACATAAAAGAAATACAATACGACAATACTGTAACTTTAATTCATCCAAAGTGGATGGTGCTATACACAAGACTTCCTTCTACAATTCAATATGTTTGTAGAACGACACTTTAGTGCACTTCCTTTTATTATGTAAATTTCTAATTATGCTTTCACATCAAAGACCTATCGACGTACCCCTTGCACCTTATTTCGGTGCAAATGCTAGTTATTTAACAATATCCAAATGTGGGCCTTAAAATCATATGCAATTTTTTTAAAATTTAAATATGCTAGTTTATGTAACACATATATGTTTATTTACTATATTAGCCCACACAACTATTGATCCGTCTCCCTAGTATTAAAACTATATTTTTTAATAGTATACAAAAATGTACGAGGAATAGCTGACGTGTAAGGTGCAGACACATTGGGAAAACTTTGCAAATGGGTAAGGTGCATATTAAAGGGCCGAACGGACGGAGACGTTTTGTTTGAATCATCCTGAATTCTTGTGAGGCAACCTTGATGTTGATTGCCGAAGTTAGCTCGGTTCCTCTGGTAGAGGAACGCCATCGGCTTATAAGTTTCTGTTTGGGTAGGGTGTCGTACTAATTTTCCTCAAAATTCTGTCCATTATTCTCATCGGCATCGTTGAGATCACGACACAATTTGTGCAGATTCTTGAGGTAAGTCACTTGCCATAGTTTCAATGAGTTCTTTTTGGAATCTGTACAAGGCTGGATCATTTTTATGTATTTCATTTCATTCTAAAAACTTATGCTGTTAACTGGTAAATTATGGCATTGGTTCTGTGGTTTTATCTGTGGCTTTTTTCACATATGCTATTATTGTAATACCCTGGTGTGAGCTTCCTATTAGTTTCTTCACGCAGAGATAGTTTGAACTTTGAAATGAGTTTACTTTTTACTTTCTAGGCAAATTGCTACCGAGGAGTAGCTTCCATTACGTTAAAAAAATAGAAAAATAGCACAGTAGGTTTCGGCGTTTGACAGCCTTAGTCATTGGAGTGGAATAATGTTCTTATTCCAGGTGCAATTTCTTGCATCCACTCAATCTGATCACTAGTAAGCAGATTTACATTATGCCTATAAAGAAGCCACATGTTTCCACGTTATTCCTTTTGATGCAACCCTGAAAAGTGTGACCGAGGGTTTCTGTGGGAAATCCGCAACAAGGCTGGTAGGCTGTTCGTCCATGGTGGATATGGCCGATACCACCTCCTGTCTGAGACGTGGATGACTAGCTTATTGACCATCGGGAAAGCCCAAATGTTATCTTCTTTAGTTCGCACGATGTTGTAGATGAATTTCCCCAGCAGAGACGACTCGTGAATGCGTGCTCTGTTCAGATTGTGCTCTCCAGTAATTGTCTTAATTTTAATTGCCGTCTCTACGATAGCGGAAGGAATGATAAAAACCCGACTCTGTAGAGCCTCAATACTGGCCTGTTGGCTTTCTCACAGGTGCAAATGCAACTTGGGAAATGAAGTTGTTCCAATTGTCCGTCAAATCTCCCCCAAACGATTTTCTTTTGTAATGATGGCAGTCAGGCGATTCCAACTATCAATGCAGTTCGAAAGTTTTTACCCTTTCTGATTGTGCCATGCCTTGGTTTCATAGATAATCAATAGCTTTATTTACTTCTCTAAAGATATGCAAGCAAGTAAAATCATTTAGTTGATTAGATATTTGTAAGTCTGATTGATCCACATCAAGGTCTTCTAACCAAAGACCTTGTGTGTGAGGATGCCTCTGATTATAAATAGAGAGTTTCCCTCAATGTTTATTAGGGAATTTTTTTCTTTGACACACCGCTTGAGTCTTTCTACATGTGCAGAGAATTCGGCATCATTGTTAGTACCATCCTAGAGTCTGATGGAATAAGCCCACAATACTTTTCCATTGTCAAAATTTTATAAATCGCACACCAAAAGTCTTGGGATTGCTCTTGGAGGCCACATCGAAGTTTAGCTTTAGCTTGCCTCTTGGAGGGGCAACCCGTTTAGTGTTTCCCTTTTCTTTATGTTGCTAATTCATTCAACACAGTTAGAGGGAGCTTTTAGTAATGGCCAGTTGGAACTCATATAGTTATCTTAGGCCGAGAAAGATTTTTTCCTTTTCTTTTGTTTTTTTGTATTTCGATGTTCACATATGCCGATTTCTATCTTGTTGGTTAATATTTCTACGGATGATACCTTTCCTTTGAATATTTTGGCATTACGGTCTTCCCACAAATGCTAAATGATCATAGTAGGTACTTTGCACCACACCCATCCCATAGAGAATCTTTGTGCAATTTGGGCCATAGGGCCAATCCATAGAAGCCTTAGTCGCACCCATTCCAAACACTCTTGAGCTATGGTGCATTGTAAGAGTATATGATCCAACATTTGTTCATGATTTTTGTAGAGGGGGCATTAAAATGAGCCCAAGCATCCAAGTTTTAGCAATCTGTCTTCAATTAAATGCGATGATGTAATGCAAACTACACATAGGCACCAACCTTGGGGAGAACATTCGCGCTCCAACAAAGTTCCTTTGGCCATCTATCCATTTGCATTTCTTTGGACTGAACTTCATTGCCTATTTTGACTGAGTAACTACCAAACTTTGCATTGCACCAAACTAATTTGCCTTCTTTATTCATTATAACTATCTTAGTTTGAGCAAGTTCTTTGCTTAGAATGTCTTTGGTCTGGGCAAACGTACCCTCAATGTTTCTCCAAGAGATGTTCACATCGTCATCATCATTGCGGAGATAATGTAATCACTTACTTTGCCACCATATCACCCCACAACACGATTAATGCAACTGTATAATTTGGGGATATCAGCCAAAGGAATATACCCATTCCAAGAATTGTGCCAGAATAGTACAGATTCATCATTGTTGATCTTTCATGATAAGTGATCAATGATTAGACGCCTGCACTTAATCATGAAATTCCACAAATTAGAACTGTGTAGGAGGTTTGCAGTTGTACACATGAAACTTATTTTGCAAAATCTCGCTCCACACGGCATTGGGGTTCTGGTGCATTCTATAGATGAGCTTTGTCCCAAGTGATTGATTTTGGTGTTGAATATCTTTGATACCAATAAAACCCTGATCTTTTTTGAGTTTGACTGTGTCCCAAGCAATTAGTGGAATCTGTTTTCATTCATTGGGGCTATCCAACACGAATTGTTTTTGAACAACATTTTTTCTTTCGTAGCATTAGCTGGGAGTTCCAAACACAAGAGCATGCAAATTGGAATGGTTGCAAGGACAGCCTTTATCATGGTGATGTTGTCAGCCAATGTGTGCCAGTGCCCCCACTAGGTGTCAATCTTTTTCTTGTATTTGCCTAAAGTCTTAGTTCATAAGTGGTTGTTTGGAGCTCCTTGGAACAATGGTATACCATGTTAAGTGTAAGGAAGCCAATTGATGCCAAAACCCAAGAAAGTTGCGATTTTTTGTTGGGCATATTTTTTGATATTAAAGAAAAAAATATTGGACTTGTCCTTGTTGATCAACTTGTTTAGAGAGCCAAACATATGTATCTAATGTGTCTTTGACTGTAGAAACTTCACCCAGCATAGTTGGAGCATTATTGTCCACATGGATACCTTTCCAATGACCCATTTCAACTTTTCTTCTGATTGCTCAACATAACACTTCAACCATAATAACAAATAAGGACGGGGACAAGGGATTGCCTTGTTTGATCCCTTGAGCAACCTTGAAGAATCCGTAGGTAAGATTGGTCCATTCAAGCCATTTCTGATCAAAGCCCATTTTTGAGTGACTTTAGCAAGAAATGCCAAGTTACTTTGTCATAAGCTTTGCTTAATCTAATTTTAACCATCATTCCTTTTTGATTGTTTTTCTTTATGGAATGGATGGCTTCATGAGCAATGATAATTCCATCTGTGATATTCCTTTCGGGAACGAATCCGCTTTGGTCTTTAGAGATAATGGACAGACACAAGGTCTTTAATCGATTTTCCATTACCTTGGATCGATTTTATATACTATATTGCTGTTCTATCCCCTGACTGAAACCCTAGTTGCAGTAACCCAGCCACTGAACACTAATAGCAGCGATCATAAAAGATCAATAATATTATATATATAGGGCAGCAACTGATAACTTTCAGGCTGACCCAGAAATAAGATTAGGAATGTTTTAATTAACATTTTAATGAAAGCCGACCTAGGGCTTAAGTGAAAATAATAAAGAAAGACCACTAAATAATTAGGGCTGACTCACATAAGAGATGCAAATAGCAGCGATCTCTTTAAAACCCTTAATAATAGTATCAATTAGTAAAATTAGTAAAGGGCATAATTAGAAATATAGCCGGCCTCCAAGAGACATGCGATACAATCAAAAGGCACATTTTGGGAAGAGACATGTCTCCTCCATCCTAAAGGATGAGATATAAATACAAGACATGGGCAGAGAAGACAGGAGATAAAGGGGATTATCCAAGGAATAAAAAGCAGACACATCGATATATTCAGATACAATTGCAACTGCAGACAGTTAACAGTACAGTTACCAAGACAACGACAATCATATATATTCATAAGTGAAATCAGCCCAGGATATATAACTAATAATTTATTAAAAAGAGCAGCTATGATATTATGAAAGGAAGCGATGATGTCAATAAAGAGGAATAGTTAATTATTCCTTCAGAGTCTCAGACAAAGAGCATTCATGATTGTCTGAAGTATTCTTGACATAAGGTCAATGTAGCGGTGTCATCATCAAACTGATATAATAAATCATTGATACTGGTTGATCAATTTATATCATAATAGAGCTAGAAGGTAAAGACCAAAACTTTTACAAGATATTAGCACACAAAACAGCCAAATGATATTATCAAGAGTTAAGTAAAAATGTACATAGAGGCTTGCATATATGGGCAAGCAAGCTGAGGTAGGCAAGTTGGACCACTCCAAGCGTAAATAAGCCCCTCCAAACTTCATTTTTTCCTCACAATTGGATTTCAACTTGTTTGCTACAACTGATAGAGAAGAGTGAAAACGAGTGCAAAGAGTGATTGGAGTGCAAGAAGTGATTGCAAGTGAAAGAGGAGCAAGAAGAAGAAGAGGAAGATTCTACACTTTGAAGAGATTCATCAAGCACAAAGTAGGGTTTTTAGAATTTTTTGTTTTATTTTCTGATTTTTATTTCTAAAACTAAAAGTAAACTTTAAATTTCAAGTTCTTTTGAAATGTTGAATGTTACTTCTTTTTCATTGTTTCTTGTTGAAAGTGTTTTCATTTTTGTTGTTTCTTGTGTTTTCATTTTTGTAACTTGTTTTTTGTCGTTTCTTGTTATTTCTAAATTAGGGCCTAGGCTGAAACTACTTAATAATTTTTTTTTTAATTTTTAAATTACTAATTAGGCTGAAAATTTTTCATTTTGTAAAATGCAGTGTCAAAATGAGCTCTCATAGTCATGATATCAGTGGAGATGAGATGGAAATTCATTTTGAGGGTGCAAGTCTATCAAAGTATGAACCTGAGCATGAGGTTGAACCTGAGGCAAGTGACCATGGGGCTGATCCGGAAGCCCAATCTAGTTATATTGCTAGCGGACCACCTTCTATAGATTGCCCCTCTCATCTTTTGACAAAGTTTGTAAGGTGTCCTTTTGATCACAAGTCTTCTCTCAAACAATTTGCAACAAGAGTAACAACCCCAATGCCAACAAGTGGTGGCACAAGAAAATGGAAATGCAATTTTTGTGGTGCAGAATGGTTTGGGAGTATCACTAGAGTTAATGCAAACTTGCTCTTTTGGACAGGACATGGCATGAGTGCATGTAAATTTTTTATGGAAGCAACAAATGTCAAGTACAAAATTGAGATAAACAAGCTTCGGGGTGTTCCTGAGGATAGTGCAGTTCCAGTGCCTACTACTTTGTCTGCTAGGCAACAGGTTCAGACAATTCAACAATTATAGGGGCAGTGTCATACTTCTACTCGTGCCATGCATCAGAGAGCAAGAACGATGTCAGAGTCAAGATAAATATCTGCACATCTCTCGCGTTGTTGACCACTCCACTAATCTAGTCAATCTTCCCCATGTCCTTGAGTGCATTGTTCATGGCATGCACACAACATGGAGTCCACCAAAGATGTTTATAGACTGCCTCAATAAGCTTCCCTACAGCTCTGCACACGTGTTGCATCTGTCACTACTTGGACCACGGTTTGTGGCCCAACCTCCTCAATAGCCTCCCTAAGGACTTGAAATTGAAAGTCAACATCTTTATGATGCCCTGGACAATCAACTACCCTCAGAAAGTATGGGCTCTGTGCATGTAACCATGATGTTGATGAGTGGACGATGGCTAATGTCCGTCCACCCATCCATAACTTTGCTGCATCTAGACTCTATCCAACATGCCTTCATCTGCTCCATCAAAATATTGATCTTGTTATACTAGTTATCCAAGATTGTGGTCCTCAATTTGTGCTCACCTGGTGGCACAAATGATGGTCCCCCTCTTCGCCACCATGGACATCATCTCCTTATAATAAGGAGATTGAGCTACATGCAATGGTATGCCATTGGCAAAGAACCTGCCAATGGAATCCTCTATCTGATCCTTCAACTGCACATTAAACAAATCAACTATGGGGTTACTTCCTGCCTTGTGTTTCCCCTTGTTGCTGCCCTCCCCTGCTGATTGGATGAAGGTCGTGAAGCTTGTTTAGTGTGGAGCCTGATTAGTCTCCAAGTGGGAGATTGTTGGTTTGTGGAGACTGATCAGGCAAGTACTTACTGTACACTTTTCTGCAACTCGTCAAGCATTTTTTGGGTTGATTCGTCAACCATTTCCTTAGGTTGACTCGTCAAGCAAGTTTTAGGGTTAGGGTTTTTCTATAAGAAAAACGGTGTTAGGGTTATGACTTGTTAGAGTGAAGTAGTATTGTAGCATTTGCAGCAGTATTGAGCTACAAGGGATCGTTGGTTGTAATCAGTTGAAATTATTGGATAATAATATTGGACTCTTTGTTTGGTTGGGCGTAGCCCAAGATTGGGTGAACCACGTTAAATCTGTGTCTTCCTATTCTACTTATCTACTTATGTGTGCTTTATTCCTTTGCATTATTGGTTATAATTGCATGTAACTGTTAGATTTTTGTCTTCTAATCCTAACAAGTGGTATCAAAGCAGGTTGTTTTTAGTTATCCTCTGCAGGAAGGTCTCACGGTTGAGTGGAAGTAATGGCAGACGAGGGTAAGTTTGAAGGTTGAGAAGTTTAATGGGCAAAACTTTCAGTTATGGAAAATGCAAATGGAGGACTATCTCTATCAGAAGGATTTATGGCGACCATTGGGAGGAATAAGCAAGAAAGTCGCAACTATGTCTCAGGAGGAATGAGATATTTTGTATAGAAAGGCACTTGGTAGTATTCGTTTATGCGTGACACAATCGGTGGCATTTACAGAAGAGTTGATGGAAACCCTAGTGAAGTTATATGAAAAGCCTCCTGCTTCGAATAAGGTATTTCTTATGAAGCGTTTATTTAATATGAAAATGGTAGAAGGTGGGTCAATTGCTGATCATTTAAATGAGTTTAATACAGTTACCAGTCAATTATCTTTTGTTAATGTCAATTTTGATGAAGGAATTAGGGCTCTTTTGATTATGTGTTCTTTGCTTGAAAGTTGGAATGGCTTGGTAATGGCTGTAAGTAACTCTGTTTCTGGTTCAAATACCCTAAAATTTGATGATGTTGTTGGTGCTATTCTGAGTGAGAAAATTCGTAGGGAAAGCTCAGGTGGATCCACATCAGGTAGTGTTTTGAATGCAGAAAGTAGAGGTATATCAAAGGAGAGAGGAAACAATTTTGGTAGTTGTGGGAAATCATGAGGAAAATCAAAGGGCAAGAGGTCTCAATCCAGAGGACCAAACGATTGCTGGTACTGTGGGAAATCAGGTCATAGGAAGAAAGATTGCTGGTCTCGGAAGAATAAAGGAGACAAACAAGAAGGCAATAAGGAGGCAAATGTGGTAAGTAATAAATCTGAAGAGGATGTTTTGCTTCTTTCCCTTGAAAATGCTGATGATTCATGGGTTCTAGATTCAAGGGCCTCATTTCATGCTACGCCCCATAGAAGTTATTTTCTTGATTATGTCCAAGGAGATTTTGGGCTGGTTTATTTGGGAGATAATGAACCCTGTCAGATTGTTGGGAAGGGAAGAAATAAGATTAAGTTGCAGAATGGGAATCATTGGCTACTACAAGAGGTAAGGCACGTTCCAAGACTGAGTAGGAATTTAATTTTAGTAGGGTAGCTAGGTGATGAAGGTTGCACAGTTAATTTTAATGACAAAAATTGGAAGGTTTCAAAAGGTTCCTTAGTAGTAGCAAATTGTGTGAAAGTAGGTACCTTTTATCTTTGTACAGGTCATACTGTTCCTTCTACTTTAATTGTTACAAAGAAAAGTCAATGTTCAGGAACAATTGCTGCAGTTGAGCAGGTAGAACATGAAACAGTCGCTGCGGATTTTGAAACAATACTATGGCACAATAGACTTGGGCACGAGTCAAAAAGGTATAAAATTACTTCATTCAAAGAAAGTCTTACTAGGTCTAAAATGTGTCAATATGGATTTCTATGAAAGTTGTGTGTATGGAATACAAAAGAGAGTTTTTTGAAGATTGGGAAAGAAATAAAAGATGAGAAATTGGAGCTTGTGCATATAGATGTATGGGGGACAAGCTCAGGTATCTTACCTTGGCGGCTCTCTGTATTATGTTACATTCATTGATGATGCAACTAGGAAAGTATGAATTTATTCATCCGGCATAAATCTGATGTATTTGAAACTTTAAAAAAATGGAAAAGCTTGGTTGAGAATGAGACTAGTAAAAGACTAAAATGTCTCAAATCTGATAATGGTGGTGAGTATTGCAGCAAAGAATTTGAAGATTCTTGTTCCTCTAATGGTATTCGTAGGCAAAAAACAGTTCCAAGAACTCCACAAGAAAATGGAGTGGCTGAACGCATGAATAGGACAATAATGGAGCGTGCAAGGACTATTAGGTTGCATGTTGGGCTGCCCTTAAACATGTGGGCAAAGGCTGTAAACATAGCTGTTTTTTTAATTAATAGAGGTCCCTCTACTCCTTTGGGTTTTGGTATTCCAGAGGAAGCATGGACAGGTAAGAAGGTGAATTATTCTTTTCTCAAAACCTTCGGTTGTGAAGCATTTGCACATATAGATTCTGAAAATAGAACCAAGCTGGAAGCTAAATCAAAGAAATGTGTATTTGTTGGATATGGCATTGATGAGTTAGGCTATAGACTTTGGGGTTTTGAGAATCATAAAATTGTGAGAAGCAGGGATGTCATATTCAATGAGAAAGTGTTGTACAAAGATCAGTTGCGACAGCATGAGAAGAAATAAAATGATTATGTAGTGCTGGATGATACTCCTAAAGATTATGTTCCAGTGGTTCCTCATGATCCGCATCAACAACAACAACAAATACCACAAACTCCTGTGAATGTTAGACGATCTTCAAGGATAAGTAGACCTCCTCACAGATTCTCTCCCTCTTTGTATTGTATTGTATTTTATTGACTGATGCTGGTGAACCAAAATGTTATGATGAAGCTATGCAGCTAGATACCAAGGTTCAGTGGGAGCATGGAATGACAGAAGAAATGGATTCCTTGCTGGAAAATCAGACTTGGGAATTATGCAAGTTGTCTGCAGGTAAAAAGGCTTTACAAAATAAATGGGTTTATAGGTTGAAAGAGGAAGATGGAGGTAAGAAAAGATTTAAAGCCAGGTTATTTGTAAAGGTATTTGCACAGAAAAAGGGCATTGATTTTTCTGAAATTTTTTCTCTAGTTGTTAAGATGACTTCTATTCGTACTGCTTTAAGTATTGTGGTTGCTGAAGATTTGCATTTGGAACAACTAGATGTGAAAACTGCCTTTCTCCATGGTGATTTGGAGGAGATATATATGGAACAACTCCAAGGATTTGAGGTCAAAGGTAAGGAGAAATTAGTGTGCAGATTAAAGAAGAGTTTATATGGCTTGAAACAAGCACCTCGGCAATGGTACTTAAAATTTGATAGTTTTATAGCTGAGTACGACTTCAGTAGGTGTAATTCTGACCATTGTGTTTATTTTAAGAGGTTGGATAATGACAGCTACATTATTTTATGTTTATATGTTGATGACATGCTTGTAGCTGGGTCTAACATGGATCACATAAGAGAGATAAAACAACAATTAGCTAAATTATTTGCTATGAAGGATTTGGGGCCAGTAAAACAAATCCTTGGTATGAAAATTTATAGAGATAGACTGAACAACAAATTGACTCTATCTCAGGCTGATTATGTTGAAAAGGTGTTGCAGAGATTCTCCATGGAGAATGCAAAAGTTGTCAGCACACCTTTGCCTAGTCATTTGAAATTGACTAAGGAGATGTGTCCAAAGACACAAGAGGAGGAAAAAATGTTCAAGGTACCCTATTCTTCAGCTGTAGGCAGTTTAATGTATGCCATGGTATGCACTAGACTTGATATTGCACATGCAGTTGGAGTTGTTAGTAGGTATATGAGTCTTCTTGGTGTTGAGCATTGGAATGCGGTAAAATGGATTCTCAGATACTTGAGAGGTACATCCAACAAATGTTTATGTTTTGGGGGCTCTAGTACTGATTTACAAGGTTATGTTGACTCAGATATGGCAAGAGACATTGATACCAGGCGGAGTACAACATGATATGTTTTTAGTGTCGGTGGGACAACGGTGAGTTGGATCTCCAGGTTGCAAATGGTGGTTGCTTTATCCACCACAGAGGCAGAGTATGTAGTTGCAACAAAGGCAAGTAAGGAGATGATATGGCTGCAATCTTTCATGGAAGAATTGGAAAAAATACAAGTTAACAATTATTTGTTTACGGATAGCCAGAGTGCCATTCATCTTGCAAAGAATTATGCCTTGCATTCAAAGACAAAACACACACAGTTGAGGTATCACTTCATTCGGTCGGTATTGGATGATGGACGGTTAAGGGTGGAAAAGATACATACAGATGAAAATCCAACGGATATGTTGACAAAGACAGTGCCAAGGGAGAAGCTGAGCTCCTCTTCAGCTTTGGTTGGTCTTCATGACAATCAATAAAACAAAACAATAGAGTCCAGGGTGTTTCTTTATAGTGGGAGCTACAAGGGTAGTGGTATTGCTACAGGATCAGTCTCCAAGTGGGAGATTGTTGGTTTGTGGAGACTGATCAGGGAAGTACTATACACTTTTCTACAACTCGTCAAGCGTTTTTTTGGGTCGACTCCTCAACCATTTCCCCAGGTTGACTCGTCGAGCATTTCCCTAGGTTGACCCGTCAAGCAAGTTTTAGGGTTAGAGTTTTTCTATAAAAAAAATGGTGTTACAGTTATGGCTTGTTAGAGTGAAGTAGTATTGTAGCATTTGCAGCGGTATTGAGTTGCAAGGGATCGCTGGTTGTAATCAGTTGAAATTACAGAATAATATATTGGACTCTCTGTTTGGTGGACGTAGCCCAAGATTGGGTGGACCATGTTAAATCTGCGTCTTCTTGTTCTACTTATGTGTGCTTTATTGGTTATATTTGCATGTAACTATTAGATTTCTGTTTTCGAATCCTAACAAAGATGACTCTGACATCGTTCTTTCTCTTTGATGCATGGAACAAG
Organism: Thuja plicata; assembly: GCA_018584345.1. Classification (NCBI taxonomy): domain Eukaryota; kingdom Viridiplantae; phylum Streptophyta; class Pinopsida; order Cupressales; family Cupressaceae; genus Thuja; species Thuja plicata. Next base: position 28,574 of record MU226809.1, read on the forward strand.
TAGAAGTATGTTGGTGCCCTTGTAACTGCTGAATTGTCTGAACCTGTTGCCTAGCAGACAAAGTAGTATGCACTGGAATTGCACTATCCTCAGGAACACCCCGAAGCTTGTTTATCTCAATTTTGTACTTGACATTTGCTGCTTCCATAAAAAATTTACATGCACTCACACCATGTCCTGTCCAAAAGAGCAAGTTTGCATTAACTCTAGTGATGCTCCCAAACCATTCTGCACCACAGAAATTGCATTTCCATTTTATTGTGCCACCACTTGTTGGCATTGGGTTTTTTACTCTTGTTGCAAATTGTTTGAGAGGAGACTTGTGATCAAAAGGACCCCTAGCAAACTTTGTCAAAAGCTAAGAGGGGCAATCTATAGAAGGTGGTCCACTAGCAATATAACTAAATTAGGCATCCGGATCAGCCCCATCGTCACTTGCCTCAGGCTCAACCTCAACCTCATGCTCAGGTTCATACTCTGATTGACTTGCACCCTCAAAATGAATTTCCATCTCATCTCCATTGATATCATGACTGAGAGCTCATTTTGACAATGCATTTCACAAAATGAAAAATTTGCAGCCTAATTAGCATAGTTACACCGCCCTGGGGGACGGGGGGTGTCGGAACAGGGGGACAAGTTTCCGGGTAGGGGGGACAGAGGATTTCGGGACGACGGCGGGGGACCAGGGTGTGTATGTGTGTATATACTATATACTATACATGTGGTACTTAAAATGCTAGTTATGAAAAGATGTATAACAATATAAGACATTAAGGTGTAAAAGTAAAACAGTAAAACTGAAAACAGTAACTGTAAAATTAAAAATAGTAAATTAGAATTACTAAATACTTGAACATTGAACATGGAACATTGAACATTGAAGTTTGAACAATAAAATTTTAAATAGTCGAATTAGCAAACGGAAGGGTTCTATTATATAATAGATATCAAAATTATGGGTTACAAAACGACCAATGAAATATAATTTTTTTTTAAAGTCACTTTTTTTTTTGTTGTGACGGGGGACACCCGTGCGTCCCCTGGAGGGGTTGAGGGACGCATTGTAGTCCCCTTGTCCCCTTTGGAGACGCCGAGACGTCCCCGCGTCTCCACAAGAACGACAACAGATGGGTGGCGCTGCCAAAAACGCCGGACGATGTCCCCTTGTCTCCGGTGCATCCCTGTCTCGGAGACGTTGGGGATTTGGGGGGGAGGCATCCCCGGGGTACATTGCTAGTTAGTAATTTAAAAAAATAAAAATAAATTATTAAGAAACTAGTTTTAGCCTAGGCCCTAATTTAGAAATAACAAGAAACAACAAGTTACAAAAATGAAAACACAAGAAACAACAAAAATGAAAACACTTTCAACAAGAAACAATGAAAAAGAATCAACAGTCAACATTTCAAAAGAACTTCAAATTTAATGTTTACTTTTAGTTTTAGAAATAAAAATAAGAAAATAAAACAAAAAATTCTAAAAACCCTACCTTATGAATCTCTTGAAGGAAGATGTAGAATCTTCTTCCTCTTTCACTTGCAATCACTTCTTGCACTCCTCCAATCACTCTTTGCACTCCTTTTCACTCTTCTCTATCAGTTGTAGCAAACAAGTTGAATTCCAATTGTGAGGAAAAAATGAAGTTTGGAGGCGCTTATTTAGGCTTGGAGTGGTCAAATGGGATATGCCTCCTTTTAGGGTTCAAATAGAACCCTATTAGAAAAGTTAAAACTTTAAAAATTAAATTAAAATTTCTTTTGATGTCGTTCGGCAACTAGAGATGTGCAGACGTCCTCGACACGTTTGGGCGTCCCCCAGACGTCCTGGGGACGTCTGCACGTCCCCGCGTTCCGACAGTGTTCCAGCGGCTTTGCAGTGTCGGGAGGGCGGTGGTGGGGGCCTTGGGAATGCTACGTCCCGGTCTTGGGGATGTCCCCTACCCGGGTGCAGGGGGTTTAGGGAGGGACGTGTCCCCGGGTTACACTGTTATTTACACTGACATTAAATAGGTAACCTTTTTAAATGGTGCAAGATTAAATATTTTAGCAATCAATCTAATTAAGGCGCCATTTCGCAATAAAATCATGATGTAGCTTACAATGAAGCATCAAATATTAAGTGAAGCACATACGAATGTTCAGGATGCTGATTAAACCTTGATTTGAAACAATGATGACAGTTGGCTACATTTGTGGTGTCACATAGCTTGATGATTGGTAATTTGGTTTGGATAGCTTTTTTGGAAACTCCAACAAGAATATTTGGCTTGGATAGCTCTTTTGGAAACTCCAGCAAGAATATGTATCTGTGGTAATGCAAAACAACAAAAATACTTGCAAAATCCAATAGACATGAAAACAGTTTTTTTTGTTGATACACGATTTCTTTTAGGCTCATAATGCTCTTGCATTAGAAGACTTTAACATTACAACATATATTATTCTTGTATAAAGTCTAGCAAAATAGCTCATTACGACAACTACACATGATCAGATCAAACCATCATTTGCTCAGTAGATTACATCATATGTCAATATGTTGTACACAAAATAATTTAAATCTGATCGGTTTTTTACGTGGGGCTCATATTGCTCTCCATGTGCATTCTAGTTAGACCATTGGAGGAGGAAGTAAGGAGCAACAAGCGTCCTTTGTGGCTGGTATGTTGTGACTTAGATCCTACATTTGTTTGCTCTTTAGAAGGTGTTATTGGGATTTCAACTGGCTTTTGGGAATTACATTATCAAATGGATAGGTTGATACACACAAAAATTTAATTCATGCCCTTGAGAACCGGGCATTGTTTTGGAATAGGATTTAAGAGGTTACTTAGAGGTCTTTACCTGTTGAACACCTTCCTTGCTTTCTCAAAAACCCCTATCCTTCTCTTTCTTTTATCTGTTTTAGCTCTTTCCTTTTTATTATCTACATCTGGCCCTTCTTTTTCTTCTTTAATGTATTCACAAGCGTTTTTTGGTTCTCTCATCTCCATTCTTCTCATTTGCTTGTTCTTGTTTTCCTTGTCATGATTTCCTTAACCTCATTTTTGTACTTCTTGTTCCATGTACTCATCTCCAAAGAGTATTTGAGATTTTTGAGTTGATTTGATTTGTACTCGTTGATGTGAGTTTTATGCCACTACAACATGCAAGATGAACACTTAGTATCATAGGATAAACACAAAATATTGGATCCTCTCTTGAGACACCATGTATGCTAAAGATTGCAAGGAAGATTATCGAGGTGACTCCAAGGTTCTTTCTAATTGTGGACTCTCACTTAGGTTTAGTAATGTGATATGTTGGTATCACAAAGGGACTTACACTAGTTCACCTAGACCTGTCAACTTGACTTACAAATGATATGGCAATATGAGTGCAATGAATTAATTCTAACTTGGATTATGAAATAAAGTGCAAATAGGAATGAGGGTTTTGAAATCTACTCTAATTCTAGGATGCAAGGAAAAATGAATGTCTTTGTGACTTTACTAGACATGGTCTTGTTATCAACTCCACCAAACTAGTGCAATCTTCTAAGGTGAATGTAAGATGTTCAAACTATTACCATTACATTAATACCATCCATGATTGCATATCAATGTGCAAGCAATAATTGAAGTAAAGCTCATTAAACTTCCAGTTGACCATGCAAGGCAAACGTACAATCAGCAAATTGCTAGCGGTATAGATTAAGCGAGTTTCACAAAGGTGGATCCTCAATTACTGTCATCCAACTACACTACTTATAGCAACTTCTAAACTAAATACTTGAAAGCAAATTCTAAACTAAGTGAGGAACCATGCAATACTCCAAAAAGTTCATAAATATTCACCATGCAAAGACAACAATGAATATGGAGCAATTTCGACAGTATATTAGCAACAATTCTCCAACAATTCTCCTTTACAAATGAGGAGAGCAAGCCTTATATTGGGAGCTCTAGTATAATGAATGGCCAAGATTAAATCGGTATTAATGACCCAAATTTATCTACCAAAGCCCTAATTAGAGTTTCCACGACTACACTAACAATTATTAAATGTTATCCCAATTACATCAAAGCACCACCCTTGTGGGCCAATAAGAAAATTACATAGTTTTTGAGATCCAATAAGCAAATGGGTTAGGTATATTCCACTAGATAAAGGGCACCAATCAATGAGCCAATCAAAATGAAGCACCTATCTTTGAACCAATGAGAAAATTCAATGCCACATGGGCTTACAACAACTCATCATCTAGGTAATCGTTCCCATTATCCTTTTCTTTTTTTGCATATTCGATGAACCTAGACATGATCTCATTAAGCCCATCCACTGGGTCACGGTGCGAATTTGACCCTGTATTCATGATATTTCAAATCAATTGCACAAGCACTACTTGTCTTCTTCCAGTCAGCTGCATCACAAATAGCCATGAAGTTCAAAAATGCTGAAGCCTTCTTCAAATGTTCCATCATAAGTGGACTTGCCTCCATGAAATAAATGTCTTTCACTTTTCCTTGTAACCGATCCACACTTGATTTTCATCATCCTCCACTTCCAACTAGAACATGGACCTCACATAAGTAAGAATGCCATTCTTGATTTCCTTAATTGTATCCCTTGTTGTTGAACAATCGGTTTTCACTTGTATGAGGATCTCACCCTTGTGTGACAGTGCACGGTGCCATCCCTGAAAATTAACCCCTTGTCCTTTCTTCAATACTTGAGCTTTCACTAACATGGGCTGTGGAAGTTTTACCATTGCTTGCAATTGAGGAAGAGTCTTCTCATTGCTTGAGAGAAATTCTTCACAACTTTCAAACACTGCTTGAATTATGGCCTCGAGGGAGAGCATGGTATCATAAGTCTTGACAAGCTTTCCAATAAACTGGTTTGCTTCTTTAAACGTTTTTTGCTACCCATTTCCTTGCTTCTTGCCTAGTTAATCCAAATCCTTCTAATCTATCCATAAATCCACTAGAACAAGTGATTGGAGGAACAAATGTTTGATCAGCTTGTTGGATCAGATTCATCAACTGCCTGATATATTCTTTCAACTGTTTGGCCTCTTATTTGTATTTTCTTTTCTTTCCAACTTCTTTGTTTACCCTCTCTTCAAGAACCTAAATGGATCCATATGCTTCTTCAACTTCTTGTTTCTTGGTGGTTGGCCCCAACTCATGTTTTTCAATATCATAATCTTGTGGTAGCATGTCATCTCTAGCTTTGTCCACCTTTGGGATAACAACTTGTATAGTGTGTGCACCTGAATTGTCCCTTGTCATCTTTTAGAACTTCTTGGTAGACAACTTTCTTTTTTCATTGTCATTCATTTTCAGAATTTCCTCCACACTCTCAACTAGTTGTGCACCTGTCACTTGTCTTTTATTTATCCGTTCTAACAACCATGCGGGTGCAATGAATTCTCTAAGTTCAGCCTCTTGATTTTCTTCTTCTAGATTCTTTTCTTGGTTTTCCATGTTGACATCTTCATTGGTGCCTCCATCTTGAACTCTCACTTCACCATCTTCTGAGATGGCTTCAATATCAATCACCTTATTCTACTCATCTTGATGATCTTCGACTCTTTGGGGAGGAGAGTCCACTTCTTGCTCATTTTGATCTAGAGGAGTAGAATTAGTGCTCTTACTTTTACTTGCTTCTGATTCAATCTCAACTTGAGTTGACACTTCGTTCTTAGATGTAGATGTCACATTCAATGGCCTTGAGGATGTATTAGGTGCCCTGATTTTTGCTTCCTTTGTGAAGGTTCTTGGTCTGTAGCTTCTTTCCTTTTGGTTTCTTTCATTTGTGAAGCTTTGTCACTACCTTTTCCTCTCTTGCTACACTGTCTCTCTTGCCTATTGCTTATTTCTTGTGGTTGTTCGGATGGTTCTTCCACATCCTTCATTAGCTCATAAGTAAATGGAAGTCCAACCATGCATGAGTGAATGTCTTAGCTGTTACCATCATTGCATCAAAACTTCCTTAGTCTTTGTCAAGCCAATTAATAGCAGGAATAACATCTTTTCTTGTTGTCTCATAATCAAGTTGAAGGCACTTTCTATCATCCTCAATTTGTTCAGGATTTGGAATCCATTTGCTTGCTCTAATCAATTCCACTGACATTCGAGAAAATGATCTTCTCTTAATCTCAAAATCATCATCCGCATTTTCCCAATGATCTTCCGCATGTTCCTCATGTTTGTATTGGACTCCATGGGCTGTCTTTATTTGATGATATGGATCAAAGTTCGTCCTAGCATGATTTATCCCCAATGAATAAAACTCAAACTCTTTCTCCGCTGCCTTTGCTGCTAAGAGTGAAGGACAAGTCTCAATTGAATTCCCAATGTGGAATGGAAAAGACACCCCTGACTTATGGTTGTGCTTCTGAATTTTGTCACATGTAAGTAGTTGCCTTGCAACCTCCATTATTACTAACTTATTTGTTAGAAACCTGTTGATGTCAGTTTTTTACCACTACATAACATATAGGAATTGAATACTTGATACAGGATATCAAACACTCAATCCTCTCTTGAAAAGTAATTACTCATGAAGAACATGAGAAAACTCCAAGGTTCCTTACACCTGTGGATACTAACTCAGTTATATTGATGTGATTTGCTGGTTAATCACGTAGGCGGGCTTACGTTGTTCATTCAAGGATATCAGATTCTTGCCATGATGATGATGGGACTTAGCTTTGCAACGTATACTCAATGGATCTATCTCCTTAATTTATATCACTTCCAACTTTGCTCATCAAAACTCTCAGTACTAAACTACTCACTACTTTGCTACTACTCCTATGGAATGGAAAGATTAGCAAATGGATGGGGATTAAACCTAATGAAAGCTTGCCAGCGGCGCTATCTCCATATATGCAATGATTCAAGGGAAATTCTTAGAATTTTCACACTAACACCTATCTTCCAACCCAACTTGAAGTACAAGCGGAAAGATGAAATGCAAGTAGAACTTGGGAGCAATTGGACTAGATTACCACAC
>MU226809.1:38145-83950 GCA_018584345.1 Thuja plicata
GACTTAGCCAAATTTCAGGATTCAGCACGCCTTCAGCAAAGCTACCTCCCACAATCTATTTCAACTTTCTAAGATCGAATTGAAGCTGGAACAAGGATTCTCAGAGGGTTTAAACTTGTTTCATCACAAATCCTTTGGTTTTGATCCCATATTCCCGGAAGATTAAGCACAACTCTCGCCCATGTTCCAGACAGACTTGACTTCCCAGCAGGCCAAAATTGCCCAAAACCAACTCTCAAACTTCACTCGCCGGACCAAGGGGCTTGAAAACTGTCGCCAACAAAGACTACCTAAGACCACTACTCCTACTGCTTGCAAAAGAGGGGGGTCTCCATTTACAATGGGGCAATGGTGTGAAAACCTCACAACAAAACCTTGGAAGCTTCTTTGGGCATGTTGTACTCCCTAAGACTCTGATATAGGGAGTCTCCTGTAATATCCTCACAATGCGCATGACAAAAACATCATTTGCAATTTTGAAACCATCATTGTTCTTAAGTTGCACCTCTGGATAACAGTCATATACCATGCACTGTCCTGGTCTCGTTCCAATTGTTCCCAAACATTTCAATCCCTTGAACTTGTGAACCCGCATCATCATGTATACCATGTAAGAACTCACGTAAAATGTTTTTGACTTCTCTAAAGTCCTCAATTGTTGAGCCATATTATTACTGATCATCGTTGCCCAATAAAACACCTTGCTTGCTGTAGTTATCCTCTTAATAAAGTAGCACATCCATGGTTCAAAGAGTGTTCCTTGTGGGCTTTCCATCACTCAATTCAACATGATAATGAGATCTCCGATATCCCTCTTAAAATCTGATTTTGTCATTTTTGGCAACTTGGTATTTTATTTCCTTGATCCTGCTAACCATTCATTGTTGACAAGGGCGGTGTAGTCATTCGTCTTGTTTTCAAAATCTTTCATGGCATGCTCTTTTGTCCTAAATACACCATCCTTGTGGTAGGGGATATTGAATGTATCCCTTATGTCACCAGGTGTGATTGCAACTACAAGGCTTCCCTTTGGAGTGAGTACTTGTCTTGTTTATGGATCATAGCTTCTGACACATTCAACTATTAGCTCTGTCCATTGCTTTGCTGGTGGGAAGGCGACTGTATGTACTATTCCACCCTTCAATATCCTCTTTATCCACGGCGATGGATTGTTTTGAAACATATGATCTCTTATCAAATCCATGTTAAATGGACCAAGGTTGGTGTCGTTGATCTTATTCCATTTTGATGTAAAACTTATTTCCAGAAGCATATCTTTCAAATCATGTTTGATTTGTGCTGTTCTTGGTTGCCTTGAGTTCATCCCATCCTTAGCTCCTTTTGCCTTTGATTTCGCGTTTTCACCATCATCAGCTCCTGCCATGTCTAATCTGCAATGCAACACCACTAATTAGACACTTGGTTTTTAAATTTTCATCTCAAATCACAGGTGAGGTTAGTGATAGCAAACCAAACTCATGATGAACATATCTGCTAATTCTAAATGCATGATCAAATTTTCTATCTTTAAAGACTTGATCATGTCCAAATGAAATGAAGAGTTTAGATTCACACAATTTGACCATCACTTGATTTCCACTTGAATTTCTCATCTAATATGCATCTACAGCCTTCCACTAATCATGAAACACCACAAGAGGCCATACTTACCTTGCTGTTGATGATAAAATTATGGGCTTGAAACTTAAATCTGGAACTATTCGACCCCCCCTAAAGTGCCTGATTTATTTGTTAAATCTGAACCTTGCTCTTTCAATCTGTCCAAGCCTTGGAAATATTTCGAGTTTGATTTCAGATGCTTATAATATTATCTCCAAATTCAGATTGCTAATGTGTAACTTGCTATTGTACAAGTTCGATCTGCTTAATGAATTTGGACTGCTTTGCTTATATATGATTGAATTTTGAATTGGGTGTTGAAATCAATTTACATGAGACTTGCCACCTGTTGTGAGGTTTTCACACGATCGGCCCATTGCAAATGGGACCCCCTCTTTTCTTTGGCAGTAGGAGTAGTGGTCTTAGATGCTCTTAGGTGGTCTTAGGTAGTCTTAGTTGGTGGCAATTTCAAGTCTCCAAGCCTTGGGAAGAGTTTGATGAAGCCAAGGAGGGAAATCGGTCAAGTCCTTAGGATTGAGTTTGAGCATGGATAAGTGAAGGTGTTAGTGTTTAGTTGGACCAAGTGCAACCAATAGATGAGACACCCCTTGCAATTTCACCTTGAGAGAGCTTAGGAAAGGGCAAAATTGGTTAAGTATGGGCAGCAAACTACATGAAATGGAATCCTCTATGCATGGCGGAATCCGCCTGCCCTTGAGGAATCAAAATCCTCTAGCACCTCAAAATTTTCGCCCTCTCTCTATAGCTTAGAATCCTGCACCACCCTCAAATTCTGCCTATGAGCAAGTAATGAGGTCATTAGATGAGTAGATGGACATGTTTGGAGGTCAAAATCTTGGGGAGAAAATGAAGATCAGACTGTGAAAGAGTGGAGTTTGGCATGAAATCAGACCTCGGAATGGCCTAATTCGGATTGAAATGATTATCGATCCACTTTAGAAACAAATTGGAAACTTGACGGCAATAGAAAGGATGGGAAATGACCCCAAATTAGACCAAGAGACAGTCTTGAGGAGATGAAATAATCCTCAGAAGGTGGCGGATTCCGCCATCCTCGGATTCTTAACCCTGGTGAGTATCTGATTTCCGCCTCCTAAGCATGGACAACTTGAGGCATCTTTTGATGACATAGTGCAAGAGAAGTTAATGGAGGATGAAATCATGAAGTGAAGGAGGTGTAAAATGAAAATTTGTTGAGATGAAAGTGTTAAACCAATGATTTCTAATCTTCTAAATGACAAAATCTCCGCCCTTGAGTATGAGTAAAGTGAGGCATCATTTGAGATCATGGATCCTAACACACTCATTTCCCCTTAAATTTGGTATGAAAAAATGCAAGTTTGGGACACAAGGCGAATACAAGGGACTGAATTGAGAATGATGAAGAAATGAAGAGAATTCCTTGGAGGCATGGAATTTCCGCCTTCAATTTGAAAGGATTTAATGACTTAATACGATCAAATGGAGAACAAACTCCATCAAGGGATGAAGAGACTAAATTTGAAGTTGCAAGATGAAACGAAGATGATGATGAATGTGAAATTCGCTTGCCCTTGAGGATTCCAAAATCCTCTCTTCTCCTCAATCTCCGCCTTATTTTGATGACAATGGAAACATGAGTAGGGCGCTCCAATTTTCACAATAAACACAAAGTGAAGAAAAGAAAACATGAAAATGGTGATATGATCCAAGGAAGGAGAATTAAGATCAGTATTTGGCTGAATTCAATAAGGTAGAACAATGAATTTGAAAGAGAAAACCCTAGAGGGATGGCGGAGTCCGCCACCCCCCAAGGATTCACAATCCTTAAACAACACCAAATTTTGCCCTAGGATAATAGGGCTAGAAACTTGTCTTTGACCTCAAAAGGCATGGAATGACAATTGAAATAAGTTTTGGATCAAAATCAAGGAAATTCCTTGAATCCGCCACTCTCCAAGGAATTGTTATTCCCAAGCCACTCTAAACTCCGCCTTGAATAAATAAAGGCATTGAATTCATCAACTAAGCGAGATCAAGTAAGATTTAATGACAAGGTGAAAGGTGCTTGGTGGGAAGGCATGAGCAAAGAATGGAGTTCGAATAAGATGAAAGAAAATTCCTTGAGGGATGGTGGATTCCACCATCCCCCAAGGATTGATAATCCTCTAAGATGCTCAAATTCCACCAAGGGATGAAGTGGACCGATTGAAAGAGAGGTGCAATTTGGTTAAAGTTAAATGATGAAAACTTGCATCTATTGCCCTCTTAACACGTCGGCCTGCATGGGATTAAATGAGATTGATTTTAATTGGCTTAAAAGAGACCAAGTCGGTCTTCTCGTGGAGACATGCCTTTTCAAGATGGTTTATCACCTATATAAGGAGAATGATGTTGATTCATTTCAACATCAAGCAAAACAAATTTATCTCTGCTGTTAAGGCAGCGACTTCCTTGATTTGGCTGCGAATTCCTTAATTGGCAGCGATTTCGTCTTCCCAAGGCAGAAAACTATTAAGAGGGAACGAATTATCTTGATAGGGCAGCAGATTGTCTTGTGAGCAACAATTCAGAGGCTTCAAGTGGCAACGATTTTGGGCTCTTAAGACAGGAATACTCCCCAAAATCAGAGATAAAGGTGGTAAAGAAAATGAAATCTGGGCATGCTATTTATTGAAACCTTATTTATTTGCCAGATTTTAAGAGAAATTCACTTCAAGTTGCAAGATGAAGGCCATTTTATAAAAAAAAAACAGAACTTGAGATTTGCAAGAGGAAAGAGAAACTTGATCTTAAACTTTAAAGAATCCACAATCAAATCCATTTTTGCCTCCTTGTTTTGATGTTGATGCAATTTTATTTTATGAAAGCTTTCAGATTTTCTTCATTTCATCATTTCATGAGCTTAATGCATTTTCTCTCTCTTGGTTTTGCAAGGTAAACTTTGAAAAGAGAGAAGGTTGGAGAGCAAGGGGATGATGGCAAGGCCAAGCTTGAGGACCTCAAATGAGAAAGGAGGTTCACAATCAGATTACCAAAGTGCAAATTCGAAGATCAAGATCAAGATGTAGTTCAAGAAAGCAAAGAACAAGAAGAGAGAAAATCAGAGAAAATTTATCAACAACTTGAATTTCCTTCAAAAATCCAAGTTCACTTTGAAGTATCCAACTGCATGAAGGGGTTCATCACTTCAAGAAGTTTAAGATTCAAGTTTGCAAGTACAATCAAGTTCAAATCATGGCAATGAGAACATTTCCAAGAACGAAGATGGAGAAAATTTGAGAGGATGAAGCAATTTGGGAATATGCCATCACAATTGAAGGCTTGATAATATTGAGTATTGTTGTTGGGTTTTCACACCATCGCTCCATTGCAAATGTGGACCCCCTCTTTTTGCTTTAGTAGGAGTAGTGGTCTTAGGTGGCCTTAGTTGGTAGCAATTTTTAAATTTTCAATCCGAAGAGATGAGTTTGGGCAACTTTGGCATGTTGGGTAGTCAAGTTTGTCAGGGATATGGGCGAAATATGGTCTAATAAGCTAGTCAAGGATATGGAGTTGAAACCAAGTGATTTGTGATGAAATGAGTTAGAATCATTAGAAAATCCTTGTTCCAACTTCAATTTCATCTTAGAAAGTCAGGAAAGGTTGTGGGAGGTAACACTACTAAAGGTGTGCTGAATCCTGAAATTTGGTTAAGTTTGGAATTTTTTATAAACTCCCAAATTCTAAAATCTTAATTATAACTCCTATGAGGTTGAAACCTATCTCAAACATCCTGACAATATTTATATAAAATATAACTTAAAGTATAATAAATGTAACATACATAAATGTTATATTTTATATAAATCCTCTCGCCCTCTGAGCTGAAGAAACTGACTTGCAGAATTTGGGAGTTAACTTGCAAATGAAAAATCCTTGCACTAGGTGGGAATTCGACCATGTCCTAGGATTCATAATCCTAACACCCCCCAAAATTCCGCCCGTTGTGAAAGCGAGTTTCAAGTGCAAATTGTTGAAAAATGCAAAATGCTGTTTGTTGAGGTGAAGTTGAGAACCAATGAAATAATCCTTGGGAGGTGGTGGAATTCGCCTACCTCCTAGGATTCCCAATCCCCTGAGAGGCAGGATTTCTGCCCCTTTTAAATCACGAGCAATTCAAACCTTAGTGTGATCAAATGCAAAGCAAAACCAATTCTTCACAAGAGAGGACTAATTGAAGAGGAAATAGGGGGATTTTGCAAGACAAATTTGATAGTGAAAGTGATGAGTGGGAATCCTCAAGAGGGAGCAAAATCCGCTGCCCTCTTAGGATTCCAAGTCCTAGAGGAGGTTGAAATTCCTCCACCCTCCAAGGATTCAAAATCCTGACCACACCTTGATTTCGGCTTCCCTAATCTTGCCACCAAGAGCAAGGATGATGTATGGCATGATCTAAAGTGACAATCCAAGGTGCAATAACAATATTTGATGGCAGATTAATGAAAGTTTGAAGGAGGAAGGAGATGGTAATATGCTTAATGAGATAGGCACGATGAATATAAACACGGTGAAGCAAAATCCTTGAAGGATGGTGGATTCCGCTGTCCTCCAAGGATTCGAAATCCTCTCCCCCCCCCAAATTTCGTTATACATGAATGATGGACAACACCAAGGCATGCGGAGGTTGAAATTAATGATAAGTTGCAAATGAAGATAATCAAGGTGGAACACTTGGAAACATGAACAAAATCCTTCAACTTGCATAATGAGAAGTGAGAGTGAAGAAATAAAGAAGATAAGTATTGAAACTTTGGAAAGAATCAAAGAGAAAAAATCCTTTGGAGGTGGCGTATTCCACCACCCTCCAAGGATTAAAAATCCTCCAAACTCCTCAAGTTTTGCACAGCTAATGAGAGAAATCCTTAAGCACTCTTGAATTCCGCCTTTTGGATTATTAGTGCTAAAAACTTGTCTTTGATCTCCAAGTTCGATTGAAATGGGAAGAGAAACAAAGACCAAATGCAAAAGATGGGGAATTGAGTGAGTTTGAATGAAGAAAGAAAAAATCCTTAGGAGGTGGCGGAATCTAAAATCTAAAATCCAAAATTTTCTCATTGGCTCTCAAAATCTAAAATTTAAAATTTTAGATTTTAGATTTTAGATTCAACCATATTATGCCAAGTGTACCATTTTCTCATTGGCTCTCAAAAGCATTATAATTTTCTTATTGGCCCACAGGGTGGTGCCTTCATGTAATTGGATGATAGTGTGGCAACCCTAATTAGGGTTTGTAATGGGTAAACCTTCGCCCTTGATCCTAAATCGATCTTGACCCTTCATTGTAATTGAACAACTATAAAAGGCCAAGGCCTTCTCATTTGTAACTCATTAATATTAGAGTAGGGTAGGAGGAGACTTGTTGAAATTGTTGCCATAATGCTATCAAAGTAATTGTTGATTCATTGTTGGTCTTCATGGTGGATTACTTGTGTTGCTTTGAAGTGTTGCATGGTTTCTTAAATTCCTCACTTAGAGTAGTTTAGAAGTAATGTTTAGTTGAATGGAAGTGATTTTGGATGTATCTTTGGTGAACTTGCTTAGACCAAACCACTAGCTACTTGTTGATTGTAAGTTTTCCTTGCGTGGTCGAATGACGTTATATGAACTTAACTTCGATTATTGCTTGCACATTGATATGGATCGATGGATGTTGTTAATGAAATGGTGGTAGTTTGAACATCTTACATTTACCTTAGGAGATTGCACTAGCTTGGTTGATGTTGGTGGCTAAACTAAGTCTAGTAGAGTCACAGAGACATCCGCAATCTCTTGCATTCTAGGAGTAGATTAGCTTTCTAAACCCTTTCCTTTGCAGGTATTTGGTTGGAAGTGTTTGAAGTTGTTAAAGTCAACGTTGGCATCCATTGAATGAACAACGTAAGTACCTTTGTGATAACCTGCATACCACATCATAAAACAGAGTGAAAGTCCACAATAAGAAGGAACCTTGGGGTTGTCTCATTTGATCACACAAGTCATCTATAATGTTTAGCATATGAGCATCCTTATTCAAGAGAGAGTTGGAGATTTGGTGTTTCATCATGAAATATCAAGTATTTGATTCTGCATGTTGTAGCGGAACAAAACTCACATCAACAAGGAGGAAGTACAAAAGGAAGCACTTGAAGGAAGAAGTGAAGAAGAGAGGAAAGTGTCTGCGGAGGAAGCACTCATGGAGACATTTTGGTCTCTTGTTTCATTTGCTAATGTTGTATTTGAGAATGTGTATGTAAGAATGAGAAGTCTTATAAGGAAGGTCAAGAACAATACTTTAAAGCTGGAAAGAGAAGGGTGAGGTAAAGCACCCGTAGCTAGTGATGAAGATAAAAGGGAGAAGAGACAAGTTTCAGCGGTATGCCAAGAGTGGATGAAGCAATAGTTTGCAGCAGAGGTACATTGTAGAGTATCTAAAAATGAAGATTAAAATGGTATTGAAGATCTCCAGTACGATAATGAAGATGCCCTAGAGTTTCACGATGCCTTAGGAAATGTTGTATTAAGGAAAAGAAGCCTACAAAAATGAAGAGGTGATGAATAATAAAGTCAAGGATGGAAGTGAAATCGGGACGGCAGGTTATTACACAGGTAAATGGAAGTCAAAATGCTGATTTTGAATATGTATGTGGGAGTAAAAATGTTGGTTTTGATCATGTATGTAGAAGTAGGAATGTGGATATACAAGTTAAAAAGGAGAAAGAAAATTGGAAAATCATGGGTATAAAATACCAAGTTGGCTTAATAAACCAGTTGTTGAGGGGCAGCAGATAAAGTGTCAACAAGCAGTTGCTCATGATAGAGTTTATGACAGCAAGCAAGTACGAAGGATGGAAGATATGATAAAGGTAAAGTGGAATCAAGAATATAGGGCAAATTGTCAAGGAAGAAGGCATAAAGAAGATGTTTTAAGACAAAAAAATCAGTCCATGAATTCGGAAGGACAAGTGCAGCAATAAACAAACATCAGCCCACAACTATGGGAAATAAAGTGTAGAGTGTAGGACAACAGTAGATGAAAGTGGTGTTTTAAGACATGTAGATGAGGAAAGACTTAAAGAGAATACAAGATATGAAGAAGAGGTCAAGCTAAATGAACAAGGGAGCATGATAAAGTCAGCAGAGGATGGAAAGGAAAAAGATGAAGAAACATAAGTATTGACGAAGGAAATACCAAAAAAGGAAATTGAGATAGTTGCAACAGAAGATTGACAGAAGCTTGAGGAAAAGACGTGCGAGGTAAAAGGTAAACAAGTTGAATTTGATGATTTTAATAATGATGCTTTTGAATCCTTGTATGATTTTGTTGAAGGGAAGAGTTTGAAAGAAGATGAGAAGGATGTGGAACCAAGTAGTGATAATGAGATGTATGAATGTGAGCTTGAGTTCTGGAGGCTTGTAGATGAGAAAGAAATAAGGAGGAGAAGATATAAAAAGAAAAAGGAAAATATACAAAAGCAGATTGGAAAGTCCAGAATGAACAAATACAAGAGTGGCCTGGAGAAGCTGGATAAGAGTAATGAAAAGCAAAAGAGGACAGCAGAAGCATTGGTTGTCAAAGGCATGAAAAATGAAGAGCAAACAGAAGGTACAATAAACTATGGAGAAGCAGACGTAGCAGCAGCAGTGATTAAAGAGGACAAAGGCAAACAAAGGCGTGGCAAACATGTTGCAGAGAAGGAATTAGGAGCAGCAAATAAAAACGAGGAAGATTTATGGGCCCAATTTTAGCGATAGAAAAGGAGTGGATGGAGAAGCTTGCTGGCGAAAGTGTGAGGACAAATGGGACAGCCAAAGATACAAAGATAAATAGTGCAGCTGTGGACAAGGAAGTTATTACAATAGAAAAAAAGAGATTAAATTTTTAGACAATCTTTCGTTTTCATTTGACATGTTGAATATTGAGAAATCTGGAAAAACATATGAAGTAGTATGTGCAGATTGTGGTAAAGATAATTTGGGCTGTGATGTGAATGTTGGAGTCGAAAATGATTTGCTAAGGGAGGTGTTTCCAATCGAAGGAGAATATGAGATAGTAAGTGCAGATTTATATAAGACTATAGATGACTTTGATGGGGTTGAAGGACAATTGGACAAGGAGGATGAGTTTGAAGTCATGGACATCTTTAATTTCTCTAGTGTCATATGTATTGATTTATATGTGGCTAAATGGGCAAGAAATCTTTGGAGGAGGATGGCTATGAATGGAGCAAAGAAAATAGCAGAACAATGTTGGAGAAGTATGACAATGGTTCCAAAACGATCGTGAAAGAAGCGGAAGAAGTGAACTGAGAAGCAATTGTATTTATTTATTAATAGCCTCATATGCAGGAGGCACATGACTTTTTTTGTCCCCTGGGAAGTCTGATGCAGGAGCATCCCCCCTCGAGCTTTCTCGTTGAAGATTATGTTCTATTATGTGAGTCTTTAGACTAATTTTGGTAGTCTTTGTATTTGCTGATTTACCAAATATAGTTGCCATTGGAGTGAAGTTTCGGTTTGGGCGAATACTACTCCTGTCGCCACATGGACAAATAGTTGGACAGTTCAATGGAGGGGTAATTATTGGTGTTAGTTGCTTTCAGTTGAAGGAGATGAACCGTTGAGGAATAAAAAGAAAACAGAGGGACGAGAGGATGGGGGGACAAAGGTAAAGGAAGGAGACGGGACAAGTTGTGTTGGCAAGCCGGACAAAAGGAAAAGGCCGAGCAAGGAAGAGACCGAGCAGAAGCGGGCCGAGTAGGAGGAAGTTTGTGTGAAAGGATATTTGCCAGGAAGAAATGTAAGAATCGGTTGGAGAAGATTTGACAGGAAGGCGAGGACATAAACATTGTTCAATTCAGGAAAGAGATCGGACAGAGTTTGGAACTGATTGTGAAAGGAAGGAATGATGGTTCGAGTAGGAAGAAAATGAGATCAGTTGAAGTGTGCCAAAAGAGGCAGGGAGAAGGCTGACCTAACAGATTTATGGCCTAAATATTTGAGTAAAGACATCTGTCTTTGAATGTAATCATCATTTTATGAGCTGCAGAAATAAAGTAAGTATTTAGTGTTCATTGTCTGAATTAATGATGTTTTATGGTTTTTATGTAAACATAGTGTCGATTGGCCAGTTTAGTTATCGCAGTTCCTGTCGCATGTGTGAGTAATCTGTGAACTGTCATTTTGGTCTGTCATTACTCTGGGTAAGTTCCTGGCACTTTTGTGACAATAAGCCTGTCATTGGTTGGTATCAGAGCATGTATGTGAGGGATGGTGGCATCACAAAGAGAAGCAACTGCAAAGTTCACAATATAACTATCAGCATCCCACTGTCACGAAAACTCTAATTACTTCATCTATTTTGATTCACTGCAGAGAAATGAAAAAAATCCTGTCAGTAGCTACTAAAGAAAAGTGAGGATGGAAAATGATGGAGCATACAGAGGAGATAAGCTTCTATTGCAAGGTCTAAGGTTTCATGGTTTTCATGGAGTGCTTGAAGAGGAGAGAAAGCTTGGCCAGAAATTTTTGGTGGATGTTGATGCCTGGTTAGATCTCAAGAAGGCTGGAAAATCAGATAAACTGGAAGATACTGTTAGCTATGCTGAAATCTATAGGTAAATTATAAATTTTCCTGTTATAAATAGCTTTAGTAGCATTATAAATTAATCTTCATTTGTTTCTTGACATATAGAAATTTGTTCCTGCTTTGTGACTGGTTTTATACCCTATTTCTCTTCTTCAAATTGTTGTAGTCCATTTAAAGATCTATACTGATGGGTTTTGTTTGAACTGCTTGTGATCTATAACAGCCTTGTCAAGGAAATTATTGAAGGTCCTCCTCATCTCCTCCTTGAATCAGTTGCCGAATCTATTACATCTGCTATTTTTGATAAATTTCCTCTAATTCATTCTATTCGTGTCAAGGTTGGCAAACCACATGTTGCAGTTTTAGGCATTGTTGATTATTTAGGAGTGGAAATTTACAGGGCATCTAAGCCTTTGGACAAAGCTAAGTTTTAAAAATTTGGTTGCTTACTGTTTTTGTCATTTAAGAAATTTATCCATATTTATTTTGATGATATTTTTTAATGGCAATAGTTTTTGTGGCGATATCCAATGGAAATTTGTACTATGTGAATTTTTGTTACTCTTTCAAGTGCATTTCATAATATGCCCCTCTTGTGCGCTGGAATATGCACTCGAGCTAAAAGGCAATATATTATGTCACTACAAGAATCTCTCATTATGTGATGTGGCACTCGTTATGTACTAATATACACGACCTGAAATAGTTGTAAAAAAGCTCAAAATGAATTTAAAAGAATGATTTATGTCAGGTGAAAATTTCTGTCCTTAACTAGATCCCTTTTGGCCAAGAGCTTTCTGTCATATTTTTATATTTTTGCACCATTACCCATGTGTAGGCTCACAAGTGGTTATTTCTTGCCAACAATCATTTTGAGAAGATTTAGAACTGCGCTCATGCAAAGATCATCTTACAGCTGCAAATAAGTCAGGTCAAAGTCCATGAAATATGAAATCAGGTCTCCATAACTATATTTTTTTTGAAACCCATACATCACATACTATAATTTATAATAACTAGTTAACAATTGGGTGCCTTTTGAGAGCTTCCCTTATTCATAATTGCAAGCACTGCGAGCTAAGTTGATTTTGCACAAACTTGCATCCAACATTGGCTAGCAATGTGCATTCTTTATCTTGAGGGTGAAGTCCGGTGAAGAAGTGAACCATTCAATGATTTCTATTCTGGTATTATGATGAGGGCAACTACGATAGCTAATTTTGCAGTTGGCTTAATTTTTGTCATTATTTCTCTTCAGATTTTGGACACTTGAGTGATTGCTCACATATGTTTGCAGATTGATAACAGAAAGAAAAACCTTGTCAAATGCATAGTAAAAGTGGCAAATTCACCTACTTCGAAATAAGTGCACCTGGCATAGAGCTTAAGCTAATAATCATATATCATCCAACCAACCAAGAAATCATATATCATTCAATCTTATAATCATTCTTAAATCTATTCTCACTTGTGATCCCATGGGGTGCATCCATGCCTTCGGAAGTCAGGAGTTGATTGAATTTTTTCTTTCTATTTACATAATCCAAAAATACCAATTGTACAACTAGATTTTTAATGAATCAATTTATAAACTATAGTCTATTTTTCCTTCAAGTCCAAATATTTCTCGAACTCCCTCTTAATACTTCCTTGACTTCTTTCCAAAAAGTTCATTGCAATTTTTTTCTCTATTAATATTCCTTATCTTCAACCACCCATAATTAGGAACCGTGAAATTCTAATCAGTGAATAGAAGATAGTTTCCTCCTTTCAATTATTTGATTAAATTATATAATTATTTTATTTCTCCATTCAAATCCAAAGCTATTTGATACTAATCAAAAGTGTTGATTAATCATTTTTTCAATTTTGACAAGAGTCCCAACTAATATCACACAATCCTTATTAATAGTTTGGACAATAAACTTTTCCAAAAATAAACACTTAATAGGCCATCAATCCATGAGGTTTGACAACATCATTATCATTAACACACAAGGCCAAAATAATGTGAAAAAAATGTCAAAAGGATGTTTGATGTAGATCATCAATCGAGAACCCCCAATGGGTGTCAATTGTTACAGTTGTGAAAAAACCCTCTACCATTGAAAAATCTTCTACAAGCAACTTTTAGCATATGAATGAATTAAAATGAAATAAAATAACAATTTCTCTTGTAGACAGCTTGCTTCATATTATTGATTTGAAGCAACAAGCTACAAAAGTCATGGAATCAAAGCTACCTTCCTCATACAATGCAGTCTTTAAGTACTTCACACCTATAGGTGATCCCTTACATCCCTTACAAATTTGAAATACGAGCATTGAAACCCAATTTCGCACATCCAATTCCAATCTAATTCCATTCTTCTTCCGGAATCTCTTCATCTGAGTTCTCCTTTTCACATTCTTGCTTGCATTATTGTCAAGTTCACCATTTTTCCCTCTCCCTCCTTCCCTGCCTCCCAACCAGGCATTGGGAATCACGAGGCAACTATTCTTTGCAATTTTGGTACTCTGGAGATGTAACTCACATTTTGGCAATCAATTTAGTGACCTCCTTTATTCTCTTACGATCTGCAAGCGCTAGAGATAGTGTGAAACCAAACTGAAGCATTGGAAATGTGAATTTGGAGCATAATGCATTATTAAATAGCCCACTAACATGTTTGGGCATTGACTGAGGTAAAAGGCAAAAAAATCTGAAAGGTCCTCGCCCTCATTTGAAATGTCTCTTCGGTCCCACAACAAGGGGACTAAATGTAAATCCTAATTTTGGGATTTTGGTTTTGAGCTGCCGGTTAAGAACGCTTCTATCATTTGCAGCCATCTTTGTTTTGATGGTTGGCTGGTGTTACTGGCTGGTCTGTTTTGTTTTTTGTTTTAGGGGAGCTTCAATGCCTTATCTTTAGTTTCAGCTGTGTAAAGGGTTTCAGGGCCCCTTCAAAACCTGCTTTTACCTTAATCCAATCCAAAACATGTTTGGACATTGATGTCTTAATCCTCTTAAAGTTAATATTTAAATCTGAAGTTGAAAAGTCATCAAATTCATCTAATTTGAAAACATAGGAGTCATTGGAATTTTGAAGCCCAATTTGATATTAATGGTGTTGGATGTAAGACTGAGTCTTTGGAAGCCTTGCCTGCAAAGAGAGATGAAAGTACAACAAACAAAATTAAAAAGATAAGACAATTTTTTATGGTGAGATGTACAATTGCTAGTGAGCTTAGATGCTCCTACATTAAATACTTTGGATAAAAAGAAATGTTTCATGAGCTGGTGACCCATGAACATTTTAAAATATTTTATCGTCAGACATGTTTCATGAGTTGGTGACTCGTGAATATTTAAAAATATTTTATCTTCCCTTAATCCACCTGTTCTTTCTTCATTTGATTTTACATTTCACTTTTCTTTCTTTGAAATCAGCTCATGGACATTTAAAAACATTTTATCTTCCCTTAATCTACTTGTTCTTTCTTCATTTAATTTTACATTCCACTTTTCCTTCTTTTATCTTCTTTCTTTGACTTTCTTCCCTTATTTCCCTCTTACGGATTTCAATCCAATATATGCACCTTCATCCTCCGTTTCTTCATCTTCAACATCTACACATTTCATTATTACAAGCATGATGAGAAAAAATAAATTCATTTCCTTTTCCTTACCAATTCCTTCTTTTGCTTTTTACTTCTTGCATATCAATAACATTAACAATACCTTGCTGTTCTTTGACTCGTGACCTCTTATTATTGCTCTCTTCTACTTCTCTTTCTTCACGTTCCTCATTTTTCTCTGTTGCAACTTCTGTTCCACTTGTTGTCAATAGATGCCATTCTTTCTCAATTACTACAACATGCATTGATAAGTAATATTTCTTCTTATTTTCTATCATCCCTTCACTTTTCCCATTTGTGTTTCTTTTGATATACTCCTTTTCTCACTATTGTCCAAATTTTCAAGTGCATCCAAGTCTTTCAATGGATCAAACTCAGATGTAATTTCTATATTATTTACCATGACAATACTATCCTTCTCTTCTTTCACATCCACAAATTCATCAATTTCTGTTGCATGTAATGTAACGTTCAATTTCTGTTGCATGTAATGTAACGTTCACTTTCACAAATTTTAGAGAAAATATTATATTACTTGTGGTGTCTCTTGCTTCTTTGCTGCAAACTCTTTCTTTTCTTCCTTCCCCATCCTCTTGCATGAGGATATTTTCCCTCTCTAGTCACTGTAGCTTCAATTTTGCTTTCTCTTTCTGTCTTCAACACAACAAACTATTTTCGAAACATCCTTTTCTCTTTCTGTTTTCAACACAACAAACTATTTTCCTAACATCCTTTGGGTTAGGAATCAATTTGACATGTGTCTTCATTCTTTATTTCTTCAAAAAAAAATCCTTTACTTGAAATCACACACTTGAATATTGTTGTCCACTACCACTTGCATGCCCTTTAGTGGATTCATAATGTACCTTTTATCCTTGATTATAATGTAAGTGTTTGTGCTACCATATGCAAAGTATTTTGATCATATTGCCATGGTTGACCTAAGAGGATATTAGTGAACATCCAAAGTCATCATATCACACATTACTTTATTTCTGTAATTACCAATATGAACACTTACCAAGCATTGCTCATTCACCAGAATTTAATGACCTTTTTGCAACCAAGCAACCTTCTACGAGCTTGGATACTTTATTTTTTCAAACTTTAGCTTCTCAACTCAGGTGACACCGAATTATCCATGTTACCATTGTCCACAATTGTTGTACAACACTTCTCCTTTGATTTGCAAACAGTTTTGAATAAATTTCTCCTTTGTGTAGGCTCTTGTTGTTCTTCTCTGGATTCAAAGCACTCTTTTTAACATAAGATTTTTTCCATGCTCTGAGCCTAAGTGTTCTCCTTTAGCCTCCATAGTAAGAATCTTTTTAACATTAGCTTTCTCACCTTCTCGTTGTATTTGAGGGCACTCAAAGGCCCTATGACTAGCTTCACTGCAATTGAAACATGTTCCCAAAAATCTTCTTCCTCTTCCATAATCTCTTCATCCTCTTGAAAACTCACCCCTCTCTTGATAAATCTTCTCTTCATCATGTACTTGAGCTATAATTATTTTGTGACTAGTTTGGTTCTCCTTCTCTTGTTGCCTGCTCTCTTCCACTATTTGCTTGCCCTCTACCTTAAAAGTGACCTTGTTTCCTCATCGTAACCAAGCTAAGTCCATCTTTAATTGAATCTTGTAAGCGATTCACGAACCTTGCCATCATATTTAACATGATTAACCTGTATGTAAAACCTGCAAAATCCTTTAATATCCTCTGTGACACTTGACTCATTTTGTTTTAACTTTCGCAACTTTTTAAATAAATTCATATGATAATCAACTGAAAAAAAAATTGGCTTTCAATATGATTACCATTTTATCCTATAATTTTATCTTCTCCTTACCTTTCCTTTGTCTTTAATTTGCAATTGATCTCACCATAGGATGCATGTTCCTCAAACCTCATGCAAGCACATTTTATCTTCTTAATGTCTTTTGTGGATTCCAAATCAAAATATTTATCCATCTTTGCAACCCACTCGATGAGTCTTTTCGGATTCAAATTACCATTATGACTTGGTGGATTCATTCTTGGCTTACTATCCAACTTTGGCAGCACCTATAGGAACTCGCTTTTTTGTTTTTCTATTCCTTTTCTTTCTACAATCTCTAGTGCTACAACTTCACCATCACTAATATCTTCTATATGCACTTCTTTTTATTGTGTTGTTTCGATAGCTTCTAATCGTGTTGGTCTTCCTCTCAGCATCTCCACAACCATTGTATAATTCACCCGTGGTGCTCTTTCTCTACCACGTCCTCTATCTGACATCTTCAAATTCTTTGTAGTTGTAGGTTTGTACTCTTCTTTCCACCCACAAGAAAATATATCAAATCCACTATAGGATTCCCACTTTGATACCAATTGATGTAGATCAACTATTAAGAACCCTCAGTGGGTGTCAATTGTTGTAGCTATGAAACAACTCTCCACAATTGTAAAATCATCTACAAGCAACTATTAGCACATGTATGAAATAAAATAAAACAAAATAAAAATTTCTCTAGCAAGCAACTTGCTTCATGTTATTGATTGAAACAAACACATAACCTCTACAATCTACAACAAGCCAAATGAATCATGAAATCAAAACCAGTTTACTCATACAATGCATAGTCATCAAGAAATTTACACCTACATGCTACCCCTTACCACTATGAAAGAAGCACATTAAAAATCAGTTTGTCACATCCAACTTAAGCATTTTTTTCTTTTGGGACCTCTTCATCTGGATGTCAAAGTTAACCTTTTTACATTCTTTCTTTCACAATCTTCAAGCTCACCAACTTCAGTTCTCCCTCCTTCCTCTTTCCAATGCATTCAATCTCTCTTCAAAAGTTTCATTTTCCTTACTTTTTACCTCCTTCCGGGCATTGGAAATCACTAGGAAACATTCTAAGCAATTTAGGCACACTAGAGATGTAACTCCTTGTCAACAATCAATTTTGTAACCTCTCTTATTCTCTTGCGATCTCCAAAGATAGTGAAAACCAAAATAAAGCTTTGGAAATTTGAAATTGTAGCATGATTTAGTAATAAACAGCCCACTAACATGCTTGCACATTGTTTTTTAAGCCCCTCAAATTAATATTTAAACCTTAAGTTGGAGAGCCATCAAACTCACCTCATTTAAAACATAGGAGCCACTGAATTTTTAATGTTCACCAATTTAATATTAATGGTCTACATGTGTGCAAAGAGCGCTTGAAAGCCTTGGTTGCAAACACAAAGATAAAATATAACAAACACAATTAAAAAGAAAAGACAACCTTTTTTTGTGTGATGGAGGATTGAGAATGAGCTTGGATGGTCCTATATCTGTTGTACTACCTCATCAAAAGAAAGTTGGCACTATAATAAAATACTGCAAATAATCACTTAGGTTTTAATAACTAACCTAAAATCAAACTTTGAATCTACATACAAAACGAGATACACATAAGAAACAACCCACTTGGTTAGATAACAATTTCATAATGATTGTTCACAAGAAATAATTAGTAATAATTTTTAGTAGATTATTTAATATTTGATGGTCTTGAAAAAGTAATTATAAATTAGCAATAAAAAATTGACCTATCTTATCCAATGGCAAACAAATAAATGAAGAGAAAATCTATGTTCTTCTATCCATTGGCCTTCTTCATCCATAGGGGACAATTAATAAATCATGGTCATTTTAGATCAATCCTCTATCCAATATTGTAGGCAACTTGGCATACAAGTTTGTAAGGACAATAAATAATAATAACTAAGGTTTTGCTAGGGCCTTTTAACCATCAGTTTTAATGAGGTCTTGAGGCATTCACAAAAAAATATAGCATGTCTATGTTACTATATCAAATTTCCGTGCAAGACAAATTAAAATACCTTGCACCCTTTCTCAAAATTTTTGGCTACCAAGCAAGTACAAGGTAAATCGACCAATGGGATTCTTCTAAGTATCACTATCATATTATATTTTTTGTACCAATGAAATTTAAAGTTTAATATTAAGAACAAGTCAAAGATACTCATAATGTTTTTGTATCTACATATTGGAAACATCCTTCATTTCCTAGTTTGTCTATATATCATGTATGTTAGAGAATGAAGTGTATGTAGTTATGTTTGAAAGTAGATTTAAGAAACTATAAAAGTGGGTATTGCAACCTTTCATCACAATACTTCATCACGTTCCACCCACTTAAGTGAAACAAAAATGAAAACCTAAATTAAACTTGATCTATATGTAAATACGAGGTTAATTTTAATTGAGGATATTTTAGACTATTAACATAGAATGCATGCTCAATTTGCTAAAGGTTTCCCATTTACTTAGACAAGTTAGTCTCTAGTTTTCCCTATTCCAAAACAATTATTGGCTTTGTATATTAGATGTAAAATAAACAATACCTAATAAGTTCACTTTTGTAAAATTGAAGTTAAAAGTTTTTTCAATAATTACTTTTAGAGGCATACAAGAGTAGGATTTGAGATTTCTTCATGGTCCTTTCTATAATGACGATCAAATTCAACCCAAAACCACCTCTTCAATTTATTGAGCATTGATCTCTCATCTTTCAATTTGTGTGGTGGTGCTAGTTCTCTTCCACTATCTAGTTTCTATATGCTGCATCAATGGTTGAGCTCAACTCCCATACTTTGTGCAACCCTTTCTTCTTATTAGTATTCTATAAGAATCTGTTTGTTGCTTCATGGGTCAAGCATTGCTCCCATTTTATATGCAACTTTTACTTTTCTGTAGTTCGTTTATGTATAGCTCAAATTATGTATGTTTCCCTATTTTAATATATTACACGCTTAATGCATTTTATTTAAAAAACTTATCTTACAATATTCTAAGTCTTATCACAATGAAGCATAAATAAAATCAATTGATCGTAATAGATACACATTAAAGATCAAGTGACTCAGATTCTTGAGTCTCGGGAGTGTACTACCTTGGCTGGGAATGATGTTCTGGCTTGGGCAAGCAGTGATTTGTCTGGAAAGTTTTCCGTTTCTACAGGTTATGGCGAGCTAGTGCGACAGGCTTTTGGGGACATTCATGTTCCTTGGTGGAAACAAGTTTGGTACAAGTTCTCATGGCCTAAGTGCAATTTCTTCATGTGGTTGGTGGTCCATAATCGATGTCTTACTTGGGATAATTTATGCAAGCATGGCTTTCAGGGTCCCTCGCTGTGTGTGTTGTGTCGTAATAGTGAAGAAACTGTCTCTCATCTCTTTTTCCAGCGTTCTTTCTCTAGACATATTTGGCACCTTTGGTGGGATGTATGGAATCAAGCTTGTTGGCATGTCTCTTCTTTGGTTGAGTTCTTTGTTAGATGGGGCAAGGCTCCTGCCAAGACTTCTTTTCTTCAAGTTGCTTGGACTGTTGGCCCTTTTATTATTTTGCATATCGGGTTGGAAAGAAATCGTCAGATTTTTCAAGATGTTTCTTTCGGGCTCACCACTTGCGGTGGAAAATTTTCCATTCTTTGGGGGAAACAATTTCGACAAAATGTATCTTATAGACACTTAGTTAGCAAAAATGGCTCCCGCTCTCGCTCATGCTGGATTTTCAACTCCTTCACCTCCCGCGCAAACTGTCCCTTCTTCGGTTGGTCCCGACCGCTTCATCCTTGTCTCTGTTTGTGAGGATGGGGTTAATGTCGGCCCTGCTGGGGGTGGTTCAGTCTCTACGACTGGAATTTCTCCTACGCCGGAGGCTTCTGCGGCTAGGGTTTCGTCCCTAACGATTCTCGGGTTTTCCTCTGCGACTCCTCACGATTCTTTTGCTACTTGCATGGCTTGTGGTGGAGATGGTGGGGGTAAGGGCGGCGCCAAGTTTTCTTCATCCGAGATTAAACCATTCCCACTCTTTAAATCTTTAGATACCTCGATGGTAGAAGAGACAGTTGCTGCAATTGGTGAGACTATCCTAGACCTCTCTTCTAATGTGACGATATGCATATTTAAGGGCTTCTGACTCGATCTTTCGGGGCTTCATGCTTGGATTTCTAAGCACTGGGAACCCATGATCTCTAATACATTGCAGATTTATCCTATGGCCAAGGGTTTATTTATTGCCAAATGTGATACTGTTGCGGGCATAAAGATCATTCTTTGTGATCACTTTTTCTATTGGGAGGATCGTTTCCCATTGATGGTTAAACCTTAGCATCAGAATTTTAATCCTGCCTTTGAAACTTTTAGTAAGATGCCTATGTGGGTGAGACTCCCTAACCTCCCACTTCATATGTGCCTGGACTCAGTCTTGGAGGCAGTGGGGGAGGCGCTTGGAGGCTTTCTGATGGTGGATGTGGAGTTGTCTAATCTTCTTCATTCTACCTATGCTCGTATACTGTTGGAAATTGATACTTCTATGGGGCTTCCTGCGGAGATCAAACTCTCATCTCCTTTGGGTAGCTGTGTCCAGCCCTTAGACTATGAAGGAATTCCCTTCAGGTGTAGAAGGTGTTTTAAAATAGGGCATATTGCTGCTAAGTGTGATATTGACAATAGGAAGTCGAACAAGCCCTCTTCGTGGTGGAACGACGCTCTTCTCAGCATTACATTGTTCTAAAATCCTCTTCTCAGATGGTTGAGAAGGGTGCTTCTGATAAAGGGACTCAAGCTTCTGATGTTGGTGCTATTGGTTCTTTCCCCGTTGCTTCAAAGTTGGTGACTGAGTTGGTTTCTGCGGGTGCTACTACTGGTTCTGTCCCATCTCTTGATGGTTCAAACCATGTTTCTGCTGCTCTTGCTGGTTCTACTTATGTTGTTTCTATGCTAGATGGAGCTAGGGCTTCTGCTGGTGAGTTTGTTGTTGGTGGCTCCATTGGCCCTGTAGTTGTTTCCTCTTTGGTGGATGAGGGTTTTGGGAGTGCTCTTGGCTTTGGAATTCTGTTGGCTGGTCTGACGCAGGGTGCTGGACCCTTGTTGGGTGTTGGGAATACGACTTTGGAATCTTTAAGATGGAAGGATAAGGCTGCTAAAGTGGAAGAAGGATGGATCATGATTAAAGGTAAACACTCCAAACAATCCCCGCCTTCTTTTGATATGACTCTTCGGTCCAATTAGAAGGGGACTAAAGGAAAATCTTAATGGTTGATTTTGGTCCCGGGGTGCTGATCTTCAAAGTTTTATCTTTGGCAGCGTTCTTTTGTGTATTGTCTGGGGGGACTTGTAATGATTTATCTAAAGTTTTAGTTCTATACAGGGTTTTGGGGTCCCTTCAAAACCTATTTTTTCCATAATCGAAAACAGTTTCGGCAAAATGTGACCTGACGGAGGCCATGGACCCTGGCAATGTTATTTACTATAACCGCTTCCATATTCCTCCTCTACAAGGAAGGCTCATGAGAAATAGATGTAGACACCCTCTTCAGAAGATAAATATGGTGGGGAGGTGGAACCCCCCTCCACAGGGCATTCTATAAATCAACACATATAGGTCTTCTTGGGGAAACCTAGGTCTTGCGAGTATTGGCGGAGTTGGTAGGGATAGCTTGGGGATTGTTCAATTTATGTTTTCTGCTTATAAAGGTCATCATACTAACAATATAAAGGAGGCTATTGCTATTTTGTAAGATGAGCGTGCTTGTGCTCTTGGATGACGAAGGCTCATTTGCGAATATGATTCGCAGGTGGTGGTGCGTCTGTTGCCTCACCAACATTCCGAGGAGGTTAGTTAGCAGTTAGCTTTGGTGGTTAAACAAATTCTTAAGTTGTGTGCTTCTTTGGATTATGTTACTTTCAATCATATTCGTAGGGAGTGAAACGGTGTAGCAGATTTTCTAGCCAAATGGGCGTCTAATCACATGCAAAATTGGAATATTGGGATAGGGGTCAATTACCTTTGGGCTTATCTCAATAGTTAGATCACTTTGTGGATTTTGATAGGGCTGTTTGATGCTCGTGCTTTGTACTTCTTCCCGATTGAATAAATTTTCACCCCTCTTTTATTCCAAAGATCAACAATATAATTGTTCTTGGTCATAGCTATTCAACTAAACTTAACATGTTGTAGCCTTGTTATGGAATCTTACTATTGACTAAATTTATTT
This sequence comes from Thuja plicata, assembly GCA_018584345.1. Lineage (NCBI taxonomy): Eukaryota > Viridiplantae > Streptophyta > Pinopsida > Cupressales > Cupressaceae > Thuja > Thuja plicata. The sequence continues at coordinate 61,047 of MU226809.1, forward strand.
TGTAAGAGTTATTATTCATTAGTAATTCACAATATTTTGTTATATTAAAGGCTGCTTATGTAACTATCCTCAACCTATATAACCTATTCTCATAAACTACAAGTTATAGCTACTTAAGCACTGATGTTAACAATACATATTCTGAGATTATAGAAAGAAACAAAATCAAATTCTATTAATATAACCCTTATTTACTTACATTATAATTAGAGCAAGTAATAAATTTAATATAAAACATACAAAACAAGGACGCAATAATGTTCCCACCAGACATTATTATTGGATAGAGTAGTAATTGATAAATGGAGTTGTTGGTTGAATTACATTACTAATTAAAGATGAAGCGTGACATTAAGAGAATATGTACAAATTATTTGCCTTAATTAAAATCTAATCAGTAATGACATGCACATTAACATCATTTTTATACAAATGAATACAACTAACATGGTTTGGTGAGCAGATTTTTGTGATCCATAAAAATAAATAAAATCAATACGTAATTGGAAATAAAATAATTTTTTTAATCTATTTTCTATAATTGTAAAGAAAAAGAAATAAACAATACCTTACACCTTGTGTATAGCATAAAATTGAAAGGTTAAAACTAAAAAAGAAGTATGAAAAACAACTTAGTGCGTACCATACAAAAACATGTAAAAAACACAATTTATTTTGAATGAAAGGTTGTTTTCATACCTGCAACTAAAATCTCTATCTACAAACATGGATGAGAGAAAATATTACACGTTTGAAGGGAAGATTGAAGCAAGGAATTACGACCAAGCCTGCACATTTTCATCTCTTCATTTAGGCAAGTAAAAGAATTTCACCCCTAAACATTGCTCTTCAACCCACAATTACAAATGTTGAGAAAATTAACGCAATATTTAAAATTGTGAGTGCAAATGGTAAGAAAAAGTAGTCGAAATTTTCCATGATGGAGCACTATGACATTTACCAAAAACTCTCTACAAGCCTAGCTTTTCTTTGCACCTGACATTTGCAAATAATGTAAATCATGTGCACATCAAAACGTTGTTCTCTCTCCTTTGTCATAAAATCAAATGTATGGCAAACACAAGTAGCTGTGTTGAGCAACTCAATCAATCTTCACTGATGATGAGTATATATTAACCACAAACCAGAAGCCAATTGTACCAGTCAATACAAAAAGCACACAAAATGATTGTCATGTAGTCAAAGCAGAGATTGTCAGAAACAAGCTTAATGATCTCCAGTTTTGTGAAGAAGTAGAATATTACATACAAAACAAATAGAGTGCGGATGAGGCTGAAGTTAGGTATGCTCTCCACTACTAATGATAATGATAACTTTGAAAACTAGAAACATAACAACAACAATGCATGAAAAGACACATAAGATTCATAGTCTTCTATTACATCATGTATATATTAAAGAAAACAACCAAAACAATTAAACAACAATAACTATAAACGTCGAATAGTTAGAATGCAAAGATTTTTTATTTAGTGAAAAGAGCTAGTAACCCATACTAGAAGTGCAGAAACATCCCCATGAACCTATGTACCAAACAACAATTAAAAAGATCTACAACCAAAAAGGGGAAAAAGTGATGTGCAGCTCAAGAATGAGATAGAAGTCGCAAGATATGACCAAAGATAAATAAACTAAATCCATTGCACTCTCAATACTAATATGGGTTGAAAAATGCATACCAGGCACTAGTATTCATCACTGTCATCACTCAAGATGGATTTCATTCCATTAAATATCACAGACCTTAGTAGGCAACTCCTTGCAAGTCAGGGCACTTTCCATTCCATTAAATATCAGATTTTGAAGACTTGGGTTGTCTTAAATTGGGGGAAAAACTTAACAGAGAAGTAAATTGGGTGCAGAGCAATTCCCTCAAAGATCATATTTGAAGACTTGGATTGTCTTAAATCAGAGAAAAACTTAACAGAGAAGTAAATTGGGGGAAGATGAATATACCCAAAATGTTTTTCAGGCAGATCAATGATGCGAAAGCCAAAAATGCAAACTTGATTGACATGGATGAAGCCATCTTTTGTCCCTACTTTCTTTCTTTTGGTTCGTCTCTGATAAAAAATGCTCAATCTATGAAGGTCTGGATCTATAAATGGAATTTTGCCTGTTGGGCTTCTTTTAATTAATCTCTCCAAGAAGTCCATTTTGTTTATATAGGAAGACAATAGGCAGTCGGATAATTTGGGGAAACCACATTTCTAGAGCCCCAACTGGTCCACCATTCCATTTTTGAAAAAGATCTCCTATAACAGATCGATCAAACCTCATATTTTTGATGAACATACGTTCCAATATGATCAACACTAAACTCACTCCTTATTACTTTTAAGGAAATGCTTTTCTCTTCTCTCCTTAATTTCGTGCTGGAATTAGTATTGGATTAGTTGACAGACAAGGGTGTCTTTCTCTTCTATAATGTTTGTTTAAATTTTTGGGCTGTCTTCACATACACTCCCACCAAACTCGTCATTTGATGGAGGCTCACATTCAATGTTACTTTCATCGTTGAAAGAAAATTCATCTTGTTAAAGACATATGGGTAGTTAGTTTTAATTGAAGACTACAAGAAATTCATGAATGGTGGTGTGGGTTAGCAAACACTGGTGGAATGTTAGTATTTTGTGGAGGTTTGTAAGGTTGTAAGAAAATGTTATTCAATAGATCATATAATAGTTGTTTATTGTTGTGGGTAGATTAGTTGGGATAAATTTTATCAATTTAAGGGATGGTTGGGATGAAGTGATGTCAATTAAAAAATTTCAATGCAAGTATTATGTGTCACTGTGTAATTTGTGTTGTCGTCCATGCAAGAGACAAAGACAAAATTTAAATTTTAGAAGAGTGGAGATTTCAGATTAGATCTATTTTTAATAAAATATACAAAAAGTCAAAATCAACGACATAAATAATAGTATACATTTCATTCCAAAATTTAATATCATTTGACATTTGATGTGATTTAATGAATTGAGTAGATTGACAAATGCAATTTGAAGAAATGAAAAATTGAATTTCGCACTTACTGTTTGCAATATGGAACAATAAAATTAAAGAAAAATGATATTTTTAAAATTATTTAAAATCAGAAATAAATATAAACTACAGACTTTTTGTTCAAATTGTTTAATTCAGTGTCATGATTGGATAAACTAATAGCAAAAGAGAATGCAACAGATGCATAAGTATTCCCACCTTGAGAAGAACTAGTAATCCAATCTTATAGTTAGGCTATATAAATATATTGTTTGGCTCCACATATTAAATTGACAAGATGTCTCGACAAGTAAAATAGAACACGGAGAAACCTAATGTTGTCTTTATAAACTTTAAAAAAATAAATTAATCTAACTTATATTGATAAAGTACTCAAAAGATAAATATGGTGCTAAATTGAACTAAGAGATTATTTACTATTTTTTATCACCAAGATTTATTATATGAGGTGAGAGTATATGATGGATAAATATACCAATTAATAATTTAATAATCTAAAAGGAAATATTATTAACAAATACCAACTACACTATAACGTGAACTAGGTTTTTTTTTGTTGAGTTTTCTTACTTAATGACTCCAAAAAAATCCTATTAATCTTCTACAATCATAACTTATAAAGATTTTTTGAAATGATATTAACTTTCTATTTATGAAAAATATAAAATGATAATCACTTTATAACTATGCAAAGTTGATAAATAATACCATCCAAAAACAATACTTTGTATCTATGAAACATGATAGTCATTTGGTAATTATACAAAAAACGATAGCTAAGATCAACCAACAATGATAACTTGTTATCTATGAAAAGTGATTAGAACTTAATAGTTAAGATAAAATACAAAATATAATAACTAATGATAAATACTTAAGAATTTAAAGGGAAAATGATATTAATTTTTAATTTATTGTACACCAATAGATATCAAGTTATCTCTAAAATAGGTAAAACTAGTGAGCTTAAAATCAATTGATGATATTAAAGAGTCATTATTTGTAAGAAAAATGAAACACGATTAATTATATGAGCTATTTGACAAAATACTTAAATATCATGTGTAACTCATGAAATTTAAAGAAACTTTAAAAATTAGAAAAATGCCTCAAAGAAGCATTTCCATGAATATGAAACACATAAATAAATCACATTAAGTGCTTGACAAAATCATATAATGAAACATTGTGTCAAGAATGAGTATATCTCATAAACAAGGAACATGAACTATTCAACAAATCAAATATTATTTCAAGAATGATTATATTTCATCAACAAGACGCATGAACCATTTGACATAATCATTCAAGGAAATATTATCTCAAGATTGACTATATCACATAGATAAGTGTAAGATTTGGCTATGAAGGTAGCCACCCAAGATCTAAAAGCCAAATGTAAAGCACAATAAAAAGAGAGAATGAATATGATAAGAATAAATTGTATTCTCACCAAGAATGCAATACAATAGTTGAAAGTACGTAGGACACCCCTTGGTTAAATAGACCAAGGTACAAATGTAGGAGTTAACGAGACAATGACAAGTGACGTTATCTCATTACATGATAATCAAGAAACAATTTATCACCCACATAAGGTGGAATCACATGTCCACCAAAGGCGGATAATCCTCCATTGTGTAACAAACTATATGCAACAAAGGCGGAGGATGATAAAGTGATAAGTGCACTAAAGGTGAAGTCAAAACATAAAGTGGAATGTGATAACTAATTGTTGGTGTAATTAACTATTCACCTAATTACACTTTACTTAAGCTTACTTAGGATAATACATACATAGTAGTTTGCATTTGAGATACTTAAAAGTTTGCACCTTTAGTTGCACATGGTGTAGGAGAAATTCCATTTTAGGTGGTGATAGTAGTTATCACATTCCACTTTATGTGTTGTCTCCACCTTAAATGCACTTATCACATTACCATCCTCCACATGTTGCACATAATTCATTGCATATTAATGGAGGATGATCCACCTTTGGTGGACATGTGATTCCACCTTGTGTGGGTGATAACTTATCTCCTCCTTATCATGGCCTCTTATTGCCTTTCCTATATAAGCAACTCATTATGTACATTTTGATAATGTCTATTAGCAATATTACCATTCTTTCATCTTGTTGCAAAATTGTCTTTCTATTCTCTTGTGGAAGTTATCTTGGTCTTTCATTTGATCCTAGGGGTGTTGTAGAGTCACCTAAAACTCTAACATGGTATCAAATCTCTCTAGGTGTGAAGACTCATTCTCAAGAGAAGAAAATTTGGCTTGATTCAATTGTGGGTGCAAAATAAGACTATTTGGGCATCATTGCCTCTGGGAGGTTGTTTTGGTGAATTTTGACTATACATTTGTCTATACTGAGTGAAAGTCAAATTTGACACAATTTTTTTGCATAGGTAGGCCGTACGGTCTATTGGCGCATCAACGATATGATAAAAAATGAAATGTTTCATTTTTTGAAATTTTATAGGTTATTTTCATAGCGTATTTTTTGGAATTATTTTTCAGGAAAATATTATTTTGGGGATCGACCTCCTATCACTTTGTTATTTGTCAAAGTTGCACAGGCATTAGGAAAATTATGCACAATCACTGTATGTAGTCCATACCATTGGGTGAGAGCAGAGGACTAACCCCCACCACCTATTGTATAACATTCCCAGCCACTATTCATCACTGCAATGACATCAATTTTATGTGGTTTGCATATACAACGGATAATTTTTACGTAAACAAAGTGAAAACTCCCAAAAGCTATGCAATGTGGGCTAGTAGATCCCAAGGCCCCCATTTCCATTCTGCCCCACATCACCGTGCAAGCCACCACACGACATATTGGGACCGTGCTAAATAGAACATGTGGCCTCACAGATAGTTGGATCCACATGACCCAATCATGAGTGGAGCATGTCAAATTGACATCTGTATTGCCACATAAGCTTCCCATGTTAGTGCCACATCACAAACACATGTGCACCACATTGACATCCCAGTCATCATTAGACATCAGTAGAATCGAATAGTTATTTTCTGACACATGTATTTTGACAACATAAAAATTGACGGTCGTTTGACTGCCATTTCCTAGGCTAGCTATCTTTTATACGATGGTCGTTTGATTGTCAAATTTAATCCATCATCTTGCTGACATCATCGCCTAGTTGATTTTTCTACCCCTTCACCATTTGAGTTTTCCGTTTTGTAGTTCAATTTTGGAGGCTCATATCTTGCTTATTTAAACTCCTTTTTTCGAGGATTATTTTTTTGATTTGGGGTAGAATTTTATGAAATTTATAGTGGTGGTATTATTTTACGATTTTGGTGCATAGATTGTTTAGAATTCTCAAATTTTCATGACTTTACCTGTCCAATTCTGATTTCTACAACTTCTAGGGATCCATTTAGGCTCATATAGAGACATGTTTAGGTGTTATTTTTTTTGAAAGTGCATGATTTTTTGTCTACTTCAATATTTTACTATCACATTGTAGCCATTGTGAGTGGACATATCACTTTCAACATTTGGTCTATTTTGGCCTACATTGGTACTTGTATTTTCTTGGATCTTAGAGGGACCTTATGCATTGTTCACTAGAGTCTGTTGTAGCCTAAATTTGGCAGTTATAATCATTAAAATCAGAAGTCCAAATAACCTTGTTTTGCAAGTGGCATTTGGGGGTTCATTTCATTAATTGGATTATGGGGGGGTTAATCAATTGTTCTATTGCACTCTTTGATTTTATCATGGGTTTGTCAAAAGTTGTAGTCCTCACTCCATACAACTACCATGAGTAGAAAAGTGATATGGAGATTTTATTTCTACATGAGGGATTAATCACTCATGGTCATGATCTAGAACCTGTAGGTCTTGCAGAAAAGAGAAAAATGGTTTGTTTGAAGAGATAAAACTCTTGACATTCTCAGATCGTCTATCTCTCCCGATTTGAGATATCATGTTTCATCCTACACACATCCTCATGGCATTTGGACTACTTTGGAGAGTCTCATTCATAAGTAAGATAAGATGAGAAAATTCAAGTTGGAGAATGAACTAATAGGTCTAAATCATTGTGATTTTGACAATATCTATAAATTTTCCCTAAGTTCAATTCTCTTAAATTGGAGTTATCCAATAGTGGGGTCACAAAAGAGGATGAACAATTGATTCTTTCTATTCTCTCAAAGCTAGGCCCTGAATATTCAATTTTTGTTTCTACATTTTTTTTCTACTATGGATGCTCTTGGTAGTGCATACAAAATGCCTTCTCTTGGTGAATTTACAACTCAATTCACAAGGGAACAAGCAATGATGGCACACACAGGTCAATTGAATCCTTCAAAGCCTTATGCATTTTTTGCAAATGACTCCAATACAAAGGGTTCAAATGGAAAAGGAAAGAAACAACATATAGATCCTAAGGCTTATGAGAAAAATCCTCCTTCATAGAACACTCCTAAGTCCAAGACCTCTTCAAGAGAATAATCATCTATAAGGAAAAAGGTGACATGTGTATATTGCCAAAAGCAAAGTAATGATGAACATAAGTGTTATACTAAGAAGATTGATGAGCTTGCTCACATTCTTCAAAAGCACAACATCAAGCTTCCCTAATTTGTATCTCCTCCATCTTCATAAAATTAAATAACCTCTCCATATACATAATCAAGTATGTATAAGGGGAAATGTAAAGAACTCAAGGATTCTACACATCATGAATGTGATAAATGAACTCTTGATTCAGGTGCCTCTTATCACATGCCATCTTCTATGGAAATGATTTCTTCTATTGAGCCTTGTAATTCTCCTAATATACTGATGGGTAACAAAACAAACATGAAGGTTTGTTGGAAAGGTTCTATTTACACGGGAGAGGGGACATTTAATGATGTTCTTTGTGTACCATCCTTGACCACTAATATCCTTTTAGTTTACCAAATTACTCATAGGGAAAAAAGGTAAAATAGTTGATTTTACTGCTGATTATGTCTACATTAGGGACATGGAGACTAGAGATATCATAGATAAAGGGGTTTTAGATCACGACTCTTACTTGTATTCCTTTTTAAATATATTTGTTGATGATGATGTTGTTCTTAATACCCACCCTTCCATCAAGGGTGAGTCATGTATGTGAGGATAATGTTGGACACTTGAATCATTGTGTTATTGAGACGAGTATTGAACTTCCTACTCCTCCACCTCCTGCTTCTTTGGACTTGAGTTCCACTCTTCAGCATGATGATCATAGTGTTTCATATCTTGCAATGTGGGATGACTACTTGGATGACATTTCAAACTTTTTTGTTGAGTTTCATATTGTAGATTTGGGAAACATCCTTGAGGGGGTTTCTCTTCTCTTTGATGATAAATTCATCATAGTTAGAGATACTTATTCACATTCTTTGGAGATTGACATTCATGACTCTTCTCCTTCACTTGCTTTTTCATATTTCATGGTTCAAATTGATCATGTTTATGTGATGGATTTTATGAGCTTGGAGATTCCTATTCAGTCCTCAGAGATGCATATAGACCTCCTCCCACATTCTTTCATTTGGACATGTATTGGATTCTTCAGATGATGGACTTGTTTCTTCCTTAGGGGAGGAATATTTCTTGTAGGCATTGGATAATATTTTGTTTGTAGGCACACTTCATCAACATTGGTGCTTCTTAATTATGAGGGGGAGGGGCTATGTTGTCTTCTTCTTTCCTTCCTATGGAGGGATAATTAATTGTATATACATGATGTATGTAGTCCTAGGGATTTCTTGAGCCCTTCATGCATCATTATTTGTGTATTTTCATCTCTCTTGTTGAGGGGAGTTTTCTCCCTTTCTCTGTTTATGAGAGATTTATTGCATTGCATTTTTTGTATTGTACATGGGTACCTAACATGGCCTAGTATCCAAGACCCACCTTGCATTGCGAGTTTAAGTTAATTCCCCTAAGTTTCTCTTAAGAGGGGTGGTGTAATTAAATATTCACCTAATTACTCTTAACTTAAGCTTACTAGGATAATGCATACATAATATTTTGCATTTGAGATACTTAAAAGTTGCACCTTTAGTTGCACATGGTGTTATCGAATTTCACTTTAGCTAGTGATAGTAGTTATTGAATTCCACTTTGTGTTGTCTCCACCTTTAGTGAAATTATCACATTATCATCCTCCACATGTTTCGCATACTTCATTGCATAATGGAGGATGATCCACCTTTGGTGGACATGTGATTCTACCTTGTGTGGGTGATAACTTATCTCCTCCTTATCATGGTATTTTATTTCCTTTCATATATAAGTAGGCTCATCATGTACATTTTAATAATGTTTATTAACAATATTATCATTCTTGCATCTTGTTGCAATTGTCTTGTAATTCTCTTGTGGAAGTTATCTTAGTCTTTCATTTGATCCTAGGGGTGTTGTAGCATCACCTAACTCTAACACTAATAACACCACCTAACATGGAAATGATCCTAAAAGCTCCTATGTTATTATGAAGTAAACTTAACTAACACGTGTGTCTAAGTAATAGGAGAATGAAATAATAGGAACAATAATTAAACACTCCAACACCCCTGTTAATTGCAACTTGGGGAGAATGTATACACACAATGCAAGATAGATCCCTACTACTAGGCCATGTTAGGTACCCATGTACAAATTCAATGCAATCTCTCACAAATAGAGAAAAGGATAAAACCAAATGGGAAAACCCCCCTACCCCAAAAGAGAGATGAAAAGAACTCTTAAAAGTGAGGAGGAAAAAACCTCATGTGAGAAAAAATCACCCCACAAGAGATAATGGAGAATTCAAGTATATCCCCTTGAAGAAACATCCTGTACCCCAAGAGAGCTTGCAAGTAGTGATACTTTATCTCAGTGAAGGGTTTGGTGAAAATATTTGCAACCTAATCTATTGTAGGAAAATATCAAAAATCAATGGCCTGATCCCAAATTGACTCCCTAATGTTGTTCATGTAGATCTCATTTTTTTTGTCTGTTGATGGTGAACTGGGTTCTTCGACATCTGAAAATGGTGAGTCTGTTGATGGTGAACTAGGTTCTTCGACATCTGAGAATGGTGAAGCCATAGCTTCAGTAGATGCATTAAAAACCCTTGATACTCAATCTTAGTCAAAGAGAGAGAAGTAAAATGTTTATTCTTACTCTACTAACAAATGGGGCTTGAACCAAGATGAAAACTGTATACTAAAATGGACTCATGGTCATCAATATTACTAGCCCAATCTAAGTTTGTGAAACCAACCAAGTGTAGTGCAATGATTTCTTCATAGCGAATCCCATAGGTATGCGTACCTTGTATGTAATGAAATATGCATTTGGAAGCCTTCCAATGAAGCTCATGTTTCTCTTTCATGAAGTGTGAAACCATTCCAAACACAAAGGAAATGTCAAGGCGTGTATGATTCAAGAAGATAAGGATTCCAAAAAGATATTGATATAATGTGGCATGAAAAATGGGTGTGGAGCACTTAGCCTCAAGATTAATTCTTGAAAGGACATGAGTTGATGTAGGCTTACAAATTTTCATGTGGAACCGAATAAGTAAGTCAATAACATACTTGGGCTAAGCAATAATAATCCTAAAAGAAGACCATGTTATCTCAATCCTAAGAAATTAGTGCAAATGACCCAAGTCATTCATAATAAATCAGTCTTGCAAAGAAGATTTGAATTTTCCAATGATGGATGACATACTCCCTATTATGATAAAGTCATCAATATAGAGAGAAAAAAATAGATGAGAGGCACTGTGTCACAAATTGTAGACATTCAGATCTAAATGACACCTGATGAATCCTATTGAGAGAAGAAAGGAGTCCATCTTAGTATACCAAGTCCTAGGAGCCTATCTGAGGCCATAGATATAATTACTCAATTCATAAAAAAATAATTTTTGGGACACTCATAGGCTCTATGTCCTTCTTCTCCACATTGGAAACATGTTCCACAGAAACCCCCTCTTCCTCTTCCTCTTTGATTGCCATTATTTTGATTGCAAGGATGATAGGATTATTTCCCCTCTAGAGTTCTAGCTACTACTTGTTGGAAAGTTGACTCCCAGGGTGTATATGACTTATATTGTGTTGTCATTATGGAAACAAAGTCATATGAAAGTTTGACAACAAACTATGAAGTGAAAATTGACTAAATATAGAAGTCAGGACAGAACAATGATTTACAGTTAATTAGTGCACCATCGCACATGCATACGATCACATCAGGATATGTGCATTCAAAATTAAGTTATATGATATGCTTTTGTGCTTTCCCTAGACACACACGGTCAGATATGTCAGTACGGATAAGTTACAGCAAGAACAGTGATACTAGTAGTTCAGAAAACAGAGTATGAAGCTGACTTCAATTTTTGGATCAGCGTATAATATTTTATTATGTAAAGGACAAGAACCTATTATAGTATGTTTGTAATCATGTCTTAATTACTATTGTAAACATGCTTAAGCCAATTTGTTTGGAAGCATTGTGAATATTGTTTTTGGGCCGACTGAGGTCTTGTTTATGGTCGCATCTATTCAGGCATGAACACACACACACACACACACACACACACACACACACACACACACACACACACACACACATATATAACATGCAAAGTTGTATTAGGGTGTGTCGTCGAATATGCAGAGCAGAGATATAAAAGAATAGTATAAGATGTCAGAATGAGATAAAGCTCTCTTAGAGTATAAGAGCATCAGCGCATAACTGGAATTGATCAGACAGTTGTGTCACATACAATAGTTCACTTTTGGATATAGTGTATATCTATTATCAAGGAGGTTGTAGCCTTCATCCTACTGAGAAGTGAGCTTCTTGGATAGGGAGTCCTCACCCCTAACAGGGTTATTTGTAAAGGACTCCTAACAGGGTTAGACCCTTAACCAGGTCATTGTACGTGCATTGTAAAGATTGCTCCTAATAGGGCAAAGGAACTTTAACAGGTTCATTATACTAGTGCAATATTTGTGGGTACTAATTCCCACTGGGGTTTTCCTCTGATCAAGGTTTCCCCATAATCATATCATGTGTTATGTGTTCTTGTATTAAGATTAAATTGATATATATTTGGTTTATGTTTAAAGTTGCTGAAATATAATAAATAGACAAACACTGATTTACCCCCCCTCTTAGTGTTTCTAACAATTGGTATCAGAGCTCTGGTCCTCTGAAAGAAAGTTTAACCACTTGAGGAGATCATGGATTCAGTAGAAGAAAAACATCTGAAAAAGAATCTTGAAGAAACCCTTGAAGATCTAGACAGATCTGAAAAAGAAAATGAAGAACTAAAACTAAAGGTTGATGGCTCTCAAATGCTTATCAAGAAATTAAGGAAAGATCTGAAAGATTGCTCTACCAATGATTTGGGAAAAATAGTCAAGAAGCTGAATGAAGAGAACATGTCCTTAAAAGACAAAATTGAAGATATGTATGAACAAATTACAGATAGATTAACAACAATTGAAGAGAAGACTAAAGAAAGTAAACAGTTAGATGAAGAACTTATGCAAGCTAATATGAAAATCTTGGAGTTGGAAAACATAAAGAATAAGATTGAATCTGAATTATTAGGAGCAAAAGACAAGATTGATAAACTACACACAAGTTCTGATCTAATTCAATCATAGTGTTATGCCCCGCATCCCCGTCCCTAAATTTTGTGTGCAAAATGTTGGGTCCCCCTTTTTTTTATTTTCCTTTTTCTTTTGCTGCTTTTGCTTGTGGTTCTTGCCTCATCCTTCCCCTTTTGTTTTTTTTCTCTGGGGTTTTCCTCCCCGCTGTTGTGTTTTTTTTGGTTGGTTTCTCGTCTCCAGGACCCCGGTTCCGGAGGTTGTTCTTTGCTGGGAGCCGAACTCCAGACTCTGGGATTCTCCGCCACGATGTTCTTAAGGTGATCATCGTGGGGAATCCCCAGGCCCGGGGTCCGGAGGTTTGTCTATCCAGAGATTTCTGGAAGGAGGTGGATTGCCTTTTTACCGCGGGTATAAATAGAAGTTATCTGTCATTTTCACATTTACCGTGATTAAAACACTCAGAGCGATTTGTAGAGAGTTAACGATAATCAGTGCTAAATACTTCCATCCTTTTCAAGCGATTGTGAGTGCTTCGTAGTGGCGGGTTGTGATCGTTTGGCAGCTGTAGCTGTTGCGGAGCTTCCGTGGTGACTTCTTTCCTTTTCCTTTCATCATTCTCAGGTTAGTGTCCCTTTTCCCGTCAGTTTTTCGTCTGCCTGGTGTGTTCCCTCTCCATTTTTTTTGTTGTCTTTGCTTCCTTCGGTCTCGTTCATTGTCTCTTTCTGGTTTTTTCGCCTGTTGGTGGGTCAGCTCTGCCAGAGGGTTGTCTGCCCTCTATGCAAGTGTGGTTGGCTTGTAGATAATGTAGAAAGCTATATATATTTCATGCTTTTCCTGGTTTCCCGCGGATGTCATTCTGCAGTGTATATGTGTAAATCTTCATGTATATTTATTGTATATCCTTCTATTCCCCATGTATATATCCCTTGGCTCCTATGTATATCTTATGTATATCCTTCCAGATAGCTTAGCAAGATGGTCGAGTTGCTTGTGTCGCTGGTTTTCCGCCCGTAAGTTCGTTTCAGAGTAAAATACCACCTATTTGAAACTTGACTCTCGGCCGGTTTCAAACAGGTGGTTTTCTCTCTCCTTCGTAAAACTAGCCAGGCCCTCATTTATGTCCCATGTGCACATTTAAATCCATCTAAGTGGCCTTCACTTTTTGTGCATTCAGACAGTTGGCTCCGCCGTCATCGCCATAACTCCTATTTATTACCTATACACGTGGCACCCATGTGGGTATGATGGTTTGCCTTTTTGCACATCCTCACCAATGGTTACTTCTCTGGGCTTTGGGTCTCCTACCATCATCCATCCCGTGTCCTTACCAAATGCGATAAAATTCCCAGACCCGGATGTTCAGTCAAAATCTTAAGTTCATGTAATGCGTGCACTTTTCGGGTTTTTTTGAATGAAACTAACTTTTCAGGAAAAATAGGCATCACGGTGGTAAGATCTCCTGACCCCAGAGTGTTTATTTGTTAATACATTCTGACAGTCACTTTGCCTTGCAGGTTTCCGGAGTACACTTCCAAACATGTCTGAAGCATCTGCATCCTCACCACCCGGAAGTCCAGAGCTACCTTCCACGACGGCTACCAGAGCGGTTGTTAAATCCAAAATAGAAAGGGCCCTAGAGAAGTTGCCCCTAACCATGAAGTTTGTGCAGGAAAGTGTTATCATGGGCTCAAAGATCGAGTCCAAGGTTAAACTCATTACCGACACCAGCGTCGGGACATGGCCAGAAATGCAGGCCTTAGTGAAAATGATGTACATCCAGCGACATGCTGGAGATTAGCTAGCCATCAATGTTGGGGACTGTGGTATTCTTAAGGCAGCTTGTTTTTTGTGCTCTGTACAATCTCTGGAGCTTATTCTGACAATGGCCGCCAATTACAACTCTTCTATTCGGGCTGTTATGCTTGCAGCCGTAGAACCCACCAGGTACCCTACTCCACTGGTATCCCTCGAGCCTGACACATTCCAGGCGGGTCTGGGGATTTCTCAATTTGACAAGACTTCTATGGTTACAAGGTCAGATGCCTTGGCCCAATTCACGCAGTTGAAGGAGGCTGCCTGGATATACATGAACGTTCACTGGCTCAAGATCCCGAAGAGGGACCCTAAGAGGATGAAGATAGAAATTCCTAGGTCCGAGTTCAAAGAGAGAATTCAGATGGGAATGATAGCATTGGCCCATGTCTTTGGGCAGCCCTCTACCCAGGAATTTTCCAAATGGATGTATTACTTCCTCCTCAGCATCTATAATTTCAAACCATGTTGACTCCCAGCTCCTCCAATTGGCCAGAAAAAAGAAATTTTATATGACTTCTTATGTTTTCTGGGCCCTGGCGCAGCAGAGGCCCCATGCCCATGGGCTACTTACAGACGGCGTGCTCAGGATTGGCCTGAGACAAAAGGCACCGTGGGACCATTTCCCGCAGGTTCAAAGGGAGGCCAGCTTCCCAAGTTTTTGCTGAGTAAACGATGCGTTCGTTTACTATCACCTTCTCACACCCACCCAGGACGTAGGATACTGCCTATCCACAGAGGCGATGAATTTGGTCCAGATCTATGGGCATTATTACATCCAATTCCAACAACACACTTATATTAGGGTCACCGACTTCTCTAGGAAACCCTACTTGTTACCCAAACACTGTGGGGAAAAGATCGTTCTCTTGGAATACTGCAGGCAGATGATGGAGTTGCATGCCTTCTTTTCCTTAAAGAAGGTAACCAATGTTCAGTTCTCAATCACTTGTGGGAACTATTCATGCAGTCTCACCGCCACAAAGGAGGTAGATAACAAACTTAAAAGCTACAACCTCGAGGAGTTCTACTTAGCGCAGAATTTTTTTGATTCGCACGGCAAGATTGCAGCAGCACTTCCCCGGGCTTCAGAGCCCCACCACTACCATATGGAGGATTTTTGGGAAGATTTCCAGGATGACGTGGAGGTGCGGAGCCAGCACTACGTCAGGATGATGGCAGGCATGATGGAAAGGTTGAAGCTCCAAAGGTTCCCGGAGGACTTCTTAGACACCGACTCCATGATCGATCCCTAATACAAAGCAAAGGGGATCGATACAATGGCCCTCCCACTGGTAAATTGGGATGCCCAGGAAGGGCCAACAATTGAGGACTTCACCTGAGAGGTGTTCGAGTGAAGTCACGCATACTTCAAGAAAGTGTGCCCCGAAAGTGCCCGCCGGGTAGCTCAGCCAGTACCAAAATTAACTTTGGGGGTCAGGACTTCTTCGCAGGGAGTGGATAAAGGAAAAGGAATAGATACAACCCCTCCTGTGCAAGAAGTCCCCATAAAAGAACAAATAAAGCAGTTAGTGGCAGCCTCCCAACAAATGAGGGAGAAGTTAATCACATGGCTGGCCACTCTAGTACTCATGGCCGGGCCAATTCGTCCCCCTTCCTCCCCATCATTAGCAACCTTAATGGTAAAGGCGACGAGGGTGGATCCAACAAAACAAGTAGCGATAAGGGATGCGGGGCCACCCTTAGTTACTCAAAGAAAGAAGAGGCTTAACCAAAAGCCTAAGGCAGAGCTGGGGTTGGGTACGCCCCAGACCCCACAAGTAGAGATCCTCTCTTCTAGTTCCCCAGAGCCGGAAAGAGAAACAAAGCCTGCCGAAGTCCCAGCTAGTCCTCCCTCATAGGAGGAATTTGATGATGTCTTTACAACCGACGAGTTCGGGAACCTGCAGGGGGACACCAGACAAACAGAGGCAGAAGTCCCAACTGCGGAACAAGAAGTTGTGAAACAAGAGCCTGCACAGGAGCAGGAAGGAAAGATAGAAGAGGAAAGGGAATCGGAGTCGGAGATTGCCTCCGAGGCTCCAGAGATACAAAATTTGGGGGTTGACCAACAAAGGCAGAATGAACAAACAACATCTGTTGGGGGAACCAGACCTATGGGAATAACCGTAACCCCAGCCGCCATGTTCCAAGTGCCACTCCTAGGAGAAACCTTTGGGAAAGTAATTACCGTGGCCCAGACTTTAAATCTCGGCCTTGTACCTCCACTATTGCCAAAGGATGTGCCGATAGAAAAAGAAGCCCTGACGGCAGATGCCGAACAACAAGAAGAGCAACACGAAGAGGAAATCCCCGAAGAAGCCAACAAAAGTCCAGACAAAGAAATAGATATAGAGGACAAGGTTGAGGAGATGGAAGTTGCCGGGGAGGATATTACTGATAAAGGAGAAGACACAGGCAAAGGGACAGATGAGGCCCACACCACTGAGGGAGAGCAACTGCAGGGCACCGGAGAAGAACCAAGAGAATAGACTTTGGAAAATAAGCCACCCCTGCCACCTCAGTGGTTAGTAGAGAGAAAGAAAAGAAAGGCTCTGTCCACTCCCAAAACTCCTCTCTCCCTGGCCGAAATGATGGCTCAGGTCCAGGCCGCACCAAAGGCCAAGAAAGCCCAGACGGTTTATACTCTTCAAACTGGGCCAGGTGGAGAAATAGTTGCCGTTGTGGCGACACCTCCCCCAGACACTGATGAAGCAACCACAGAGCCCAGAGATTACAATGTTGCAGAGGTATCATTGGGGAAGAGGGGAAAACAGGGCAAGGTGTACCTGCTGAAGGAGGCGGCTAGGGCAGTGGAGGCCCATTATGAAAAAGAGGCCCAAAGGATCAAAATAGAAAAAGGCAAAAAATGCAAACCTTATGGGGTTGCTTACTAAGCTGGCCCAAACCTATCAATGCCGCCCATCTGGAGGCTTCCACATCTGAGGATCCACTACCGTAGAGCGACATAGACTCCCTGCGAACAATGAAGAAAAAGGCTTAGGCAGTCGACGAGTGGGTCGCTCTGCAAATAGGAAACACCCGACGTTTCCTGGTATCCACCCTCCCAGACTTATATGTAGCCTGACATGTTCTACACCAGGCAGAGACTCTCATTGAACAATGAGAGGGTGATATTGAAAATTATCAAGCATGGAAGGTAGAGCTTGAAGAACTCCTCGGCCTGGGAGAGGAAATGGTTTCTGAATCTGGAATTCTAGAGGATGAATCATTTGATTTCGTGAGGACCCAACACTCCAAACTTGACCTCACATTGGAGGTAACCAAGCAACTGGTGGGGACTCTATAGGAGAAGGTCAATGCAGTAAAATATTCTTTCAATTTATACAAGTCCTTTGTAACAAAGACTTCCGGGGCTGACCCCTCAGTACAGATACGTGCACGCCAGAGGATTCAGTTTTGTGGAGTTTTGATGAAATGATGAAGTCCCGATATCAATCACCGGAGGGAATAAATGGTGCTCAAATGACAAGATTAACTCGTATGGTGCTTAGTGGCCACGACGCAGCAAAAATGGCCGATGAATTTAAGGAGAATGTTCCAGACCTAGGGGAACAAATTAAGGTGGCTAAGTATTGAAGGGACGGCCTAAAGGATATCAACAAAGATGGCATCTCCCGCCTCCTCCAAGATTTCAATGATAACAAACAACCATAGGTTTTCTTCGGGCACCTGAGAAAAACCAGACTTTTAGTATTCTTTATTCTTTTGAGAATGTAAGTTCCCAGATCCCGGAGTCTCAAATCTCAAATTTTGTATTCTTTCAAAGTGATCTGTGTCTCAGTCCCTGAGGCTGACCAGTCACTTTCAGGAGCGGTTAATAAAAGATGTTAGAAGGTGGTTGGCTACATCAAGGGGGCGTCGACTCAGCGGTTAGTTTTCTGACAAGATGGTCTTCTCGAGGTGCCATTTCAGAGGAACACCTGGCACATTGGAGATAGGGTGCTGCATTTCCCATTTATGAGGCATGTAGCCTCGATCCTCGGGGACCTACTTTCTTCCTTCTCCTTCCTGGCTCTCTTCTCGAGGCCGATTCTTCTACCGTATATTCTTGTCTCATTCTTTTGGCATGTCAGGCCTATTCCATCTCAAGGTCTTTTTGTAGGGTGGCACAGATAGTACCGGCCCCCAGATATTGTATTTTATTGAAACATGATGTAAAATAGGGTTAGGGTTAGGGTTAGAAGAGAATGTGTATAAATAGCCAGACCGGCCCATTTCCAAGGGTCGGAAAAATTGATGGTTTTTCTTTCCACAGTAATAGAAAGGTGATTTTTCATTCTAGTTGCAGAGCTCAATGCTCCATTGTCCCATTTTCAATAGTTAGATGCTCCCCTGGAGCCACCATTGTATCATGCACTAGTGCTTGCTGGAAGAGACATTAATGAAGAAGGGAGAATTCTTTGCAATGATGTTGTTGGCATTCATGCTTCTAAGTTAATGGTATTTTATGTTTCATGTTCTTTATGTCTTCTACTCTGATATGTCAAATAGATTAACGACCTCTTTTCCCTCGCTACTAATAAAATACTAGCTGATGGTTGTGTATTTCTTCGGTATTTAGTGTAGTATATCAGAGTATTATTGATGTCTTGAACATTTAAACATAACTATAGTTAGATGAGTACTTCTAACCCTGCAGGATCTTTTTTTCATTTTATTTGCTAAGTGTAGAATGCTAGGAGAAACCTCACCTCATTGAATCTCCGGAGAGAACGAGTTGAAGAAACCAGCTATCCCCCTCGAGAACAGTCACTTCTCCCAACCGAGCTCTGTACCATCGTGACCTGACACCCAGGTGCTTGAAGGCCCAGGGAATCTAACTTCCCCAGATAACCTTTGCAGGCGGAGTTGGCCGGTACCTCCGGTACCCGCTGACAACTTATGACTGTTGGCGGACCCGGTCAACAAAACCCCGTCAACACATAGCTTTATGCATAGAAATTTAAAGGTGATACCATTGGTATGGGATACAGTATAGCTCAAACTGAAATCAATTCAATACAAGAAAAAAAGAAAGCACGAGAAGAATCTACAAAAGAAAAGAAAGAGGAGAATATTACAGAGACTAAAACTGAACCGCCTAAAGATGAACTCAAGAAAGTCAACATAACTTGTTATGCTTGTAACAAGCATAGACACTTGGCAAGAGATTGTAAAGAAGTAAGAACTTTTAATGGTTATTGTTACTCTTGTAATAGGTTTGGTCACAAGGCTATTCATTGCAGGACAAATCAAAGAAATCAGTCACAACTGAACCAAAGAAATCAACCTCAAAGAAACTTGCTAAATATTACATGTCAGATATCTAATTACAATGGACACATAGCTAAGCAATGCAGAATGATGAATAATAACATCAGACCTCCTATCATTTGTCATTCATGTGGAAAAGCTGGACACATCTCAATATTTTGCAGGTCAAGAACACAAAGACAAGAAAATCCTAAAAAGTCTCTTTTTGAAGAATCAAGAGAAGTTAAGTTTGTGTAAGATAAAGCTAATTCAGATAAAATTTGGGTTGAAGTAAAGAAAGATAAGGAAGAGAACAAGGTAGTAGATGATCCTCAGTGGACGCACCTTCTACTTCTGTATAGTTGACCCTTATGCTCTTAGGGGGAGCTATTCTAGCTCTGAACCCCTGCGTGGCTGGTATACTCACCTCTGAGTATGCGCCTATGGATTCATGTATGTGATCATGAATTAAGGTTGTATGCATGCACACATTTCCTTTACTTCATTCAGATTAAAGTTTGAAACTCTCAATGGAAAATGTGTATGGTAGCAAGCATTAAATACAGTAACCTTTATATAAGTCGATAAACAATCATTTATCCTCATTGTTTACATCTGAGATCATAAAATTTGTAGAGCACAGGAGCACTAAGCATCAAAGCATTCAAAGGTATCAATTTGATTAGTTTGTGAATAGATTGCAAGTTGAAATGGAACCCTAGCAGTTGCGTCATTTTGAATTGTGGTGAAACCCTATTTAGTCGATCAACAAGTGAGTATGGCAACCCCTGTAGTCTTTGACATTACTGAAAGGAAGATATTTGTCTTTAAGAAGCATCTATTCAAGTCCATACTAGATGATGTTGAAGGAACATTCTCTATGACTCCACTTGGAGTCGTACACGTGGAAGATATCCGCGCATATATATATATATATATATTAAGAAGGAAACAGTTGGAGACAACAACATAGCAACTCTTATGGCTTCAATGATGAAACTAGACTATTCATTCAAGGATGAATATGCGCATCTCACTGATAACCCTATCTTTGAGTATTCTAATGCGCATGAATTTTACGAGCCAGAATGGGTGAAAAACCTGTTGAGCAGAATACATGATGATCTCTATTGGATTGGTGAAGTTCCTGTCTGTATTACTGCAGACCTAATTCATGACATGACTGGACTTCCTAAGATAGGAACAATTCTTCCAACTGGTAAAGATGTGAAAAAGCAGGTTGAACAAGCATGTTTATCCAGAAGTGATAGGCGTGGTATGATAGTTGATCCCATTAAGGAAGATGACATAAAACTGGTCACCATGATACTAGGTTACAAATTTCAGCACACAAGCAGACTAAATAGTGTATCTACAGCTACTATCCTTGCAGTAGTAAAGATGGTGAAAGATAATACTCAGTATAATCTATGTGAGATATTTCACGCTCAATTGATTGACAACATTCGAGCTATTAAACATGACAAGAGCAAGATATTCAAGTTTGGATCATTGATCATCTATCTCTACTTCCACATAGTAGGTAAAGTTGCCAATCTTTACCTAGACAAGAGTAAATGTACTGTCTCAGATATCACTCAAGACCACATTAGAGAGCAGCGTGAAGGATTCTATGGACATAGATATCAAAACATTCAGGATCAAGATGCAGAAGAGGTTCAGAATACCTGAGAAGATAGTTGAGAAATACAAAGACACCATATGCTTCATGGTGGAGACTGACTATACTTGCATGGAGTCAACTGAGCCTAGAAAAAAATGGATTCACCCTCTCAGATATGAAGTTGAAGAACATGTTTTGGAAGGTTATGCACAAGTCCTCTTATTTGCGCCCAAGGATCCCAATGAACCTAGATGGAAAACTTATAGAGAAAATACAAATCAAGTTGATTCTGTCTTGTACAGTACAGACAACAAAAGGAAGGCATCAAGGATTACTTCAAATATCCTAAAATTTCATGGTGTTACACAAGAAGACCTAGAAAGAGCTAGGGAAGCTAAGATAGCTAAAGAACTTGAGAAAACTCCCATAAAAGTGAAAATGGAAAAGTCTGATGATATGCCTAAGAAGAAGAAGAAGAAATCTGATGAAGGTACATCTGCGCCATCAACCACCATTGATCTAGAATCCTCTCCACCTTATGTACGCAGAAAGTTAACCAGAAGGAAGAAGCAAGTTCCTACAAGTCATCCATCCTCAAGGACCACAAGGAGCAAGGTAAAGAGCACTCAAGCCCCTCCTAAGGTAGGATTTAGACCTAGTCTAACATTTCTAAAGAACAAAATTGTTAACGAAGGAAGACTAGAATCTATCAAGAATGTCTATGACAAATACCAAGAGATAGACAAATCTGAAATTCATTCAATGATTATATCTCATATGATCAAGTTCAAAAAGTCAGTTTTGGAACTCAAGAAAGTCATACCAGAAAAAGTATGGAACATACTAGACCTATTAAAGAGGCAAGCAATTGAAGAAGATATGAGGATAAGAGAAGAGACATTATACAATCTTCTCCCTATTTTCTCACATGATGAGAAAGCTATACTGTTGGATTTAGTTAAACCTCATCTTAGAACCAAAACCAGAACACTTCATATCATGATTAAAGAGTATGACCTAGTTGGAGAAGAGACTCAAAAAGCATTTGAGTGGGTATTTTTGGATAGACATATGTATCCATCAATGGTGCCTACAACAAATGCAACTCCAGTTCCTGCCAAATAGGTTACAGAACCAATAATTCAAAATGCACCTAAGACAGGTCCACAGGTTTCAGCGCCCGCAGTTTCAATATCTTCTGATACTGCCAAAGATTCAAGAGAAACTATTGTGATTGATGATATCAAGATATCCATGACCGCTTCTGACAATGACATGGAAAAAGTTGAAAAAGAATTTGTCAACACTAAAGAGACAGTGCAAGTATGCACTGATAACAGATTCATACAACAAGATGAAGTTCCCTCTAGAGATTCAAATAAAGAGGAAGACAATCAATCTAATGAGTCACCAGTTATGGAGATTCTTGTGAAAAGTGAAAATATGGATGCTAGTCAAAATTTCATATTGACTCCACCCATCAAACCATCATTGTTGTCAAGCTTGACCCCTGAAGCAGTAATGTTAGATGCTTGGGAAGAAG
>MU226809.1:84060-108275 GCA_018584345.1 Thuja plicata
AAATCACATTTCACAAGTTTAGTAGACTTTGCTACTAAAATTGCAGAAGATGAGTACAAGAAGGGAAGATTAGATGAATTGACAAAGAATTTCTCCCTAGATCTGAACTCACTAAAGATTGGTCAAGAAGTCTTAAAAGAACTTGCAACTAAAGGCAGCAATGTAGTAGCAAACTGTATGGACAGAGTGAAATTCACCTTAGAGCACATAAAAAAGATTGAGGAAGCTGACATCTTGGTTGAGAGTGTTAGAAAACTAGTTAAAACATCCACGCAAGACATGAACATCTGCAACAATATCTATCAAGTTTAGATGGACAAGATTGAAAAGGCAAAGTTTGAGATCAACAAGATAAGAATCAGGCAGACTCAACTGAGAAATGCACTAGCGCCCTCTCTAGAAGTCTTGAATGAAAACATCAAATAGATAGATACAAAAATTGCCACATATGATCAGGATCTGAGCATGGATTTGACCAAAATGGAAAATCTTACATATGCTTTATGTGCCCATCTTCAGATCGTAGATGCATTAAAGGCATTCTGGCAACAAGAAATAAAAAATCTACATATTACTTATCCAGATGTTTATACAGAGTAAGTACTCAGTGACTTATAAATTTTGGACACCTTTGTCATTAATGTCAAAGGGGGAGTAATGTATCTAAGGAATATGTGTATATATGGGGAGTAGTGTATGTATATGTTAAAAGGTACAATGATATACATTTTTTTGTGTTAGTCAATTTTGAGTAACTTGGCCACATTCCTTTGTTGCCATTAATGACAAAGAGGGAGATTGTTGGCAAGTTGAATCCTAGGGTTTTTATGACTTATTTTGTGTTGTCATTATGGCAACAAAGTCATATGAAAGTTTGACAGCAAACTATGAAGTGAAAATTGACTAAATATAGAAGTTAGGACATAACAGTGATTTGCAGTCGATCAGTGCACCAATGTACGTGCATATGATCACATCAGGATATGCACATTCAGACTTAAGTTCTATGATATTCTTTTTGGATTTCCCTAGACATGCATGGTCAGATATGTCAGTATGGATAAGTTATAGCAAGAACAGTGATACTAGCAGTTCAGAAAACAGAGTATGAAGCCGACTTCAGTTTTTGGATCAGCATATAATATTTTATTATGTAAAGGCCAAGCGCCTATTATAGTATGTTTGTAATAATGTATTAATTACTATTATAAACATGCTTAAGCCACTTTGTTTGGAAGTGTTGTGAATATTGTTTTTGGGCCGACTAAGGTCTTGTTTATGGTCGCGTCTATTTAGGCTATATATATAACATGCAAAGTTGTATTAGGGTGTGTCATCAAATATGTAGAGCAACGATATAAAAGAATAGTATAAGATGTCAGAATGAGATAAATCTCTCTTAGAGTATAAGAGCATTAGCGCATAATTGGAACTGATCAGACAATTGTGTCACATACAACAGTTCACTTTTGGATATAGTGTATATCTATTATCAAGGAGGTTGTATCCTTCATCCTACTGAGTATTGAGCTTCTTGGAAAGTGATCCCTCACCCCTAACAGGGTTATTTGTAAAATAATCCTAACAGGGTTAGAACCTTAACCAGGTCATTGTACTTGCATTATAAAGATTGCTCCTAACAGGGCAAAAGAACTTTAACAGGTTCATTATACTAGTGCAATATTTGTGGGTACTAATTCCCACCGGGGTTTTTCTCTGATCAAGGTTTCCTTGTAATCATATCATGTGTTATGTGTTCTTGTATTTAGCTTCAATTGATATATATTTGGTTTATGTTTAAAGTTGCTGAAATATAATAAATAGACAAACATTGATTCACCCCCCCTCTTAGTGTTTCTAACACTACTAGAGTCATCATTTCTCTTTTGGCCTTCATTTTGGCCTCAATAAGACTGTCCACAATTCTTTCCACCCTACCTCTTCCATTTTTCTTTCTCTCAAACCTCTTATTCAATTTCTCTTCTACTTTCAAAGAGAATTGATATGCATCTTCAATGGGTAGACATTCTTACCATTATCAAATATTATTGAATACTTGGATTCAACCCATTTATGTAATATGAAACCTTCTCCTTATTGGCCTCAGAATGACCTATTCTAATCAGGGCTCAATAGAACTCTTCCATATATTCTTGGATAGATTTTACTCCTTTCTTCAATCCTTGCATTTTATTTAGGAAATCAAGCTCATAGTCAATAGGAATGATTTTTATATTCATTTTATCCACCATATGATCCCATATTGTTATCTTATCCTTCCCTCTTCTATTTCTCTCCAATTGAACTTCTTTCCACCAAATTTTAGCATGACCTTTCAACTTGGCCTTTGCAAACTAAACCCTCTTAGGATTTTCTACTTCTTCATACTCAAAATGCACTTCCATATCATTGATCCAATCAATCAACTCTTCTGGGCTAATATTTTTAGAAAAGGTGGAAACTTTAAGCTTTAGGCTCTTCCCAATCTTGGAATTGGCCCTAAAAACCTAGTTGTTGGCAAAATGGTCAGAGTTTCCCTCGGGATTGGTGACAAGGGACTAACCACCTCCTATGGATTCTATAAATCTAGTGGTTGTATTGAGCATTAAAAGCTTGATCTTTTGGTGTAATGACAACCACACTTGTAACAAGTGGTATCAGAGCCTGGTCATAGGTTTTTATCCCCTCGGGTAATGTTGAGGGGGAGATTGTTGGTAAAATGGTCAGCGCTCCCTTCGTGACAAGGGACTAACCTTCTCCTATGGATTCTATAAGTCTAGTAGTTGTATCAAGCATTAACATGTCAATCTTTTGGTGCAATGGAAACCACACTTGTAACACTAGCCTTATCAGGATTTTTGGCCGCTTCTTTCTCTTCTTCAAACTGTCCTTCCTCTTCATATTCATCCTCAATTTTATCTCTTGTCCTAATATCATCTCCTCTATGAAAATCCTCTTGTAGTGTTTGTAATTATCTCTAGAGGGCTCTTAAATCCTCTTTTATCACACCAACAATTCTTCCACCACGGTTCCTTCTTGGAGGCATTTTTCTCACTTATCTCTTAGACCCACACCACAATCCTGGTGCTAACTGCCTCGTGTTTGGTGATTTGCTTACACACTCAGGAAATTATTCTCTGATTTCACTTGATGAAGGGACAAACCACCCTTACAAAATCATACAAAAAACATGACAACATAGAGACAAAGAGAGAACACATATGCATCACAAAGCATAGATTCATAATTCTTGAAAATACTTTCTTCTAAATGCTTCCAAATGTTGAAGCATGATTACAATGCTCTCAAATTCTTGAGGATGAGATCCTTACAAATTCTTAAAAGATGAGATCATTACAACCTCTTACAAGATCAACCCTTTACAAATGCTCATATGCCTTGCTTATATATGCACTTACCACCCAAGAGATTACAAACACAACCATTGCGGGATAAAGTTTGAAGAGAGTAGATATAACTACACTGCTACAAATATTAAATGCAAGATGCAAAATATTAAATGAAACCTAATGTGATCCTATGAAACTTTATTATATGATAAGTTATAAAAACTAACTTTATGATTTTTATTTTTACTTTTGACGAATAGAGGCCTTTTCCATTCACATAAAGTATAAAGCACACTATTCACAAAAAGGGGCCGGGGGATACAAGATCACCCTGCAAGATTCACTCAGAAAACAACTAGATACATCAACTATTCATAAAAAAATAAATTAAAAGAAGCCCTCAGGCTATTCTGCGTTCTTTCTGTCCTTATTTTTACTTTTAAAAATCACCTTTTTTGCTTTTCCTTATTTTTTTGAGAACTCTCTCTCTCTCTCTCTCTCTCTCTCTCTCTCTCTCTCTCTCTCTCTTTTTTTTTCTCTCTCTNTTTTCCTTATTTTTTTGAGATCTCTCTCTCTCTCTCTCTCTCTCTCTCTCTCTCTCTCTCTCTCTCTCTTATTTTTTCTCTCTCTTATTTTTTTTAGTTTTTTGGTTGATTCAAGATTTTTCTTACACCTTAGATTCTCATGCATCATTATATCATAGCCTTCATACTATTACTTGAATATTTTTACCTTAATTAATTAATCTCCATTCTCCCATAGCCTATTATGCATGCAATTACAAATATGAGAGAACTTACATTATATATACAAGATCTTGGAAGATAGGAGGACAATGGAGTCAAGTGTCTCTTGAATGCATTTGGTAGCTTTTTTTTTCATGTTTTGTGCATTTAGGAGGAAATTCTCTATTGGATGATGTTGGTTTACTTTGAGTACCTAGGGCTTATGGTTGGAATTAGTGGGTATGAAAGATAGGTTTTTTGATTCCATTATCATCATTTTGGCACACTCAGTGGGACTCTAGTCCCATTTACTTATCCTTTTTAACCTTTTGGAAGTATTTTGTGAACTTACAGGGTCAAAATTGTTGGAGTCATGTGCATTTGCTACTCATACTTGTGTATTTGTTCTTTGTGTTACTACATTTTGACTTTGTTTTTTGTCATTTATTTTTTTTGCACATTTCCAAGCTGAACGTACACATTTGTACAATACTCCTGCATCTTTTCTTCCTTTTTCTATGCATATGCTCTAATTTTTTTTCTTTTACATTGTATCATTCCACATTTGCTCACTAACTATTTTGCAGGATCACTAGTCTTGCACCTGTGATTCGCTTATTCTGCACTTCTGTGAGGTATACCTACACATTTAAGTTCTATTTTTATGCTTTTATAATATATAAAAAATAGTTTTTAATTTTAATTTGATTTTGAGTTAACCCTATTGACTAACAAGTGGTGCAACTTGTTTTTGTGGGTCCAAGACTTGGAAAAATACTACTAATGATTTATGGATGTAAATTTGGAATTTATTTTCATAGATCAAATTTAATTTTGTTTTCTAATTGGGAATGAACCATCTTTCTTGTCTTAGATTAGCTCACATTTAGTTTTGGTTCTCTAAAAAGAATCAAGTGTTTGATGTGTTCGGTACGATTGCATACTTTTCATTATAGTAGATCCCAAGATAGTGCATGAGTATCCTCTCCCCTCACCTTCATGGATCTTGGGTGTAAGAGAAAGTGTATGAATCTTCTTTTTCTTTTTAGAGGTCTTGCCTTGGGTAAAAATTACTCACCCAAGGGAACGACCCAAAGTGGTTCTTTTCTTCAGTTTGTTATATAAATGAGGTTGAGTTGAAAACTAAGACTACTTGGTGATGTTGACCGATATCAACAGTTCCCCATTACCCACATTCATGTGAGGTTTACTAACCCCTTTTTCCTATAAGGAACATTATAAGGGTTAGGATAGGCTCTTTAGTGAGTCACTACCACAAGGATAAACATCAAGCTCCTCAATTGCAACTAGAATCCTAGGTTAGAAACCACCTTTTTCCCCCTTGGTGTGGTAGTTTTAGTGTAAGGGGATTGTCTTGTCCCTTAAAGAAATTCACCATATGTATTTCCTTGAGTTGAGATAGAAATTTATGGCTTTGCATAAGATATTTTAACTATCTAGAAAGAGGATGATTGGGTCATGTCTCCAGCCCTAGGACCCCTACCTATCCTTCTCTCACAAAGACAAAGCTGTAAGATTACCCACTAAAGGTTTGAACACTTGAGTTTAATAAATACCAAATTGTGGGATTGATTCACGTTTACATTGTAATCCAAATGACCTTAGGTACAATAGGATTTTCTTTAAGTAACTTTGAATTGTGATAGACAAATAGAAATTGGCCTTTAAGGAGCCTTTGAACATACACATTGTGCTTGTTTTACATCATATGTGACTTTTAAACATTGTGTTCTTGTGCTTGAATTATTTTCTTGTCACAATTGGTCACAGACATCAATCAAACATAGTCAAACTTGTAGACATTAGGTCAAACTGCCACTGTCACCAGATCTATGCATTTTTACACCATCCTTATGCACTTGAGCACTATACCTATACTTTTAAGACCTAATAATATGCATTTGATTTACTAGTGTAGACACTTAAAAATGGTCAATAGTTGTGGCTCCCCTTTTTAACATGTCTTCTATATTATGCATTTGGTCTTCATCATTCGCCAATATTGTGTCATTTTTTCATTAATTAAATGTTGTCAATTATTTAATTAATTACTAATTTTCCTCCTCTAATTTGTCCATATCTTGTCAATTTTTCCTCGATCACTAGTCTGATTAAATGGATTTTTAAATTATTTTAACCCTTTTTGCTCTTCATCATTTAGTCAAATTAAATATTTTTGACAGTTATTTAATGTGTCATTAGTTTTGTCTTACAAGAATAATATTTTAGTTTTTTTCCCCTCTTGTCCTAACATGTCCTTCTTGGAATAAATAAACATGTCATTAATTTATCATTTTAATCCTTTTGTCATAATTAAATATATATTATTTAATTGGCTAATTATTAATAAATTAAAATTTATTAATTTCACTCCACTTCCCTTTCCATTTTCTAATTTCACTTTCCATATTTTCTATTTAATTTGTCTCATCTTCTACCTTGTCTTTTCGGCTTCGACTTTACTTTTCCTTTCCTTTGACCTTGTCCACATGTTGCCTTTTGATTGTGTTTGATAATGTGACATTAGAAATCTATAAATTGGGTTCTTAATTCTCATTTTGGCTAACCACGATCTTTCTAGTATCCTTGTTATTATTAGGTCAAATTATCCTTAGATTTTATCATTTTTGTGCACCTGTCCACATTGAGAGCAACATTAATTTAGTGGAGAAAGAAAAATAATGGAGAGGAATGAAGGATTTGCATGATGTTTATTTGATTTTTTTTATTTCATTTCGTGCATTTCGTTATCATAACTTTATTGATAAGATTATAATTTTTTATTTGCATGATAGACTAGCTTTTCATGATTGGCTCATGTTTATTTCTAATTCTAATTTTTATGGTTGACAAATTGATAGCATAATAAAAGTCCTTCATGGACTTCCAGAAGTTTAGTTCGATAAGACACTGCCTCGTGTAGAACAACTTCCAATACTACTTGAAGGTTGAAAGAAACATACCTCCACATTGGAGGCTACTATTTTGAAGAAGGTAGAGAAAAAGGAAGAAGAGAAAAGATTAGAGGAGTTGGTTTCTAGAACTTTATATCATTTTTTTTATAGATGGAATTTATCCAAAAAATAATCTGCAAAGACTAGATTGATAAATTGGAATCATAGATTGTGCAACTGACAAATTCAGTTGACTATAAGAATGATGGTGATGGGTCAACCAAGGTATATATATATAAAATCTATACATGTGTTTAAATATTCTAATAACCCAAAAGACCTAGATCAAGAACCAAATTTATCATCCAAAGGACATGATGGACTTGAAGCTCACAAATTTGGTAATGTTATTGAAAGGATCTAAGAAACTCATCAAGAGTTTAAGGTTCTAGAAAATATAAAAAATGCAAAAGACCTCTATGTAAAGATTATTTTTCAATGAACCTTGTTGATCTCTATGAAAGGTGAATATATGAGAACTTGGGCTCAATTAAAGGCAATTCATCATGCCTTTTTTCTTTCATTATAACAAGTTTCCCACTCCTGGTGATAAATGGAATTTTGGTTTGGATTTGATTTTTGGTGCATTCTCTAAGTAGAATTTTATAGAGTGCTATATATATAAAGAGTCTAGTTGTAAATATGGTTGTTGATCTCAAGGGAATTAAGGTATGGTAAGACAAAGCATGTACAATTGTTTTTAGGATACCTTATGTCCTTGATGTCAAAGGGAAGAAATATATAGTGTTGTGCAAATTCCACAAGTTATTCAATCAATGAAAAATGAGGGATATTGTTGAAAATATGTATATTTGGTTGTTATTGATGTCAAATTTGTTGTCATTTGATGCAAGGAGGGTAAGAGAACTAGGGCCCAAGGCACTCCCAGCTATCCAAACCAACTTGCAGAACATTTTAGAAGCAAAAACACAGAAAGAGAGAGAAAGAAAGCATAATATATTTATTATTTCATCTAACGTTATACATGTCAGGCTGTAAGGCCTTCTTGGTTTTGGGCATAAACATTTGAATCATTACAGAACAATCTTCATACATACGAGGTCACAGAACTACAATCCAACTCTGCTAATAAACTTTTCTATAAGAATTGCTACCTAAACTAAGAACAGAAAGCAAAATATATAAACAAGAGTCCACCAAAGAGGTCAACACTCAGATCCTAAATATCCAACATAGGAAACATCAAAGACCTATATTTAGGTCCATACATGACATCCCAATGAGAGAGCCCAACATTAATTACACTACAAAAATTAAATGCATACGTCGGCTAGAAGATCCAACGTCCACAAACCAACTTGATGAGAAAGACTACCTAGCGCAGAGACCAGTTGGTGAAAACCACCGAGAAACCAAGAACAATAATCAAGACTCCATTAGTGAAGCCAACCAAAAAAAGTAACCAAGCCTGAGTGGTGAAACAAAAAACCTTCAACCGACCATGCAAATCAGTTATCGAGAAGTCTCCCACAAGCTACCAAACCAAAACAAACATATTTTTGGTTGATACAGGATTGCCAAGAACCCAAGATGCTCCTGCATCAGACACTTGGGGTTAAAATAAATGATTCTTTGAATCATGAATCAGGTACAACCTAAATTGAATCCAACTTAGGTTGAGAAATCCAAGATGAGTCCTCAATCTGTTCTTCCACTTTACTAGATATTCCATGTAATCCTTTCCTCTTGTACTTCTGCCAACTCTCTATTTCAAAATCTTCTCAACTTCTTCTATCTGTTTCTTAGGATAATCACTCGGTACTGTCACTTCTTTATCAGGTTCATGATACTCATACAAGTCTAAAATTTTGAATATAGGTGATATATCCATGTCATCAGGTATTATACTTCATAAGCATTTACACTACCAAACCTTCTCAATATCTTGCAGGGACCAAATTTCTTCATCTTCAATTTGCCATATCTTCCAATAGGAAATCTTCCTTTCTTCAAATGAACCATAACTGCATCACCAACTTCAAAATTCTTATGTCTTCTTGATCTATCTGCACTATCCTTGTATTTCTGATTACTTTGCTCCAACTTATGTTTCACTTCCTTATGCAATGTCTTCATAAACTCAATTTTTTTCTCCTTCACCACTTCTCTTTTCTTCTCCAACAATATCTCTCAAGTCTCATATACCTATCAGTTGTGTGCGATGAATGATATCAAAATGTGTATTTCCAGTACTTCTATTTACTGAACTATTATACGCAAACTCTTCTTGTGCCAATATCAAATCCCAATTACTAAGTATACAATCACACATTTATTCAATAATTTCTTCAAAATTTCATTCATCAATCTCATAAATGTACTTGGTGCATTAGTTAAACCAAAGAGCTTAACCAACCACTCATACAAACCTTCTTTTGTCTTGAAAATGGTCTTCCATTTATGACCTTCTCTGATTCTGATCTGATGATATCCACTCTTCAAATAAATTTTGGTAAAATATTTTTCTCCACTCAAACAATCTATTATATCATCCATCCTCGGTATAGGAAATATATACTTAACTATTATCTTGTTAATAGCTCTTGAATCAGTACACATTCACCATTCTCCATTCTTCTTAGGTGCTAACACAGCTAGTACTGCACATGGAATCAAACTTTCTTTGATTAAACCCTTTTTCAACAACTCATGAACTTGTTGGTTGAGTTCCTCATTTTCAGTCGGTGTCAACCGGTGTGGTACCTTGTTTGGTAAACTAGCTCTAGGAGTTAGATCCATACAATGACTAATATCTTTCATTGGTGGTAAACCATCAGGTACATTATCTGAAATGATCTCCTTGTACTTGGTGAGCAATTTCTCAACTTCTTCAGGAACTTTATCTTCTGTGTCTTTAATCGGTTTGTTAGGAATAAAAGCATAACATATATCATTGCTTTTCAAATCCTTAAGAAACTGTCAACCTTCCATCGAACAAACTTTCACAGATGTACATATCTCTCCAATAGATTCTTCAACCAAAGGTAACAATATTTTATTCTTTCCATCAACCCAAATAGTATATTTGTTCACTCTTCCATCATGTATAGCATGTCTATCCTATTGCCAAGGACTACCCAACAAATATGACAACAATCCATTGGTATAATATCACACAACACCTTATCATAATACTTCCCAATTTTCAGATTCACAAAACATTATTCACTCACCATTAATGTATTCTCATCCTTGATCCATGAAATATGATAGGGCTTCGAGCGCTTCATTCTTTCCAATTGAAACTTTATGACCATCTCCTCTGATGCCAAATTCTCTGAGATTCCACTATCAACAATTACTTTCCAAACTTTGTCTACAAATCTGCATCTGGTCTTGAAATTTTTTTTCCTTATCAGATCTTGCTTATTATTCTCACTCCATAATATTCTTTTGATCATTTGGTTTCCTTCCTTCTCAGGTTCATTCGATGTGTCTTCTTGAACCAAAGAATTTATGCTACTACCAAATTTCTTCCTTGCATGTGTAAACTCAAAAGATCTATGTCCTTCTTCACCACAATTGTAACAAGTTCCTTGGAACCCTCTTCTACTATGACCACTTCGGTAGGAATTACCTCTACCTCTAAATGAATTTCCACCCTTCCACTCGGTCTTGCCTTTGTCTTGATGTGTGTCTTGATTTTTTTTTCCTGATAAGATTTATCGTTCTCACCATAAGATCTACCTCTTCCTCTAGGGAATCTACATCCTCTTCCTCTTTGCCTTTGTTCATATCTTTTGTTCAATTTCTCTTCATCTTTTAGGGAAAAATGATATGCCTCTTCGATACTCTCCACATTTACCAAGGCGATCTCATCTTGTACATAACTTCTTAATCCATTCAGTTATCTTTCTATTCTTTCCACCTCATCTTCAACATGTCCAGATCTAATGTATAATTTGTAAAATTCCTTGGTGTAATCTTTTACCGAGCTATCCTTCTGCTTCAAAATTTGCATTCTCCTAACTAGGTTAATTTGGTAATCATAAGGTAGAAACTTTCCTTTCAATTTGTTTATCATCTTATCTCATACCTTGATCTTATCTTTACCCTTCTTCTTTCGATCCAATTGCAGATGCTCCCACAACAAGGATGCATGACCTTTTAGCTTTGTACTTGCAATATTCACCTTTTCCCCCTCTGATACATTCTCATACTCAAAGTATTTCCCCATCTCAGTTATCCAGTCTATCAACTCATCTGAATCCAACTTTCCACTATACTCAGGAGGATTAAACTGAGGTGTGGACTTCAAACTTGTCAATTCTCGCATTAATCTCTCTTCTTCTTGATCCATCATAGGTGTGGGTGAGGCTGCTCCTTGCACTTATTCAACTTCATCATCAATAACATCTTTAAGATGTCTTCCTTTGTGCTGGGCTGTCTCAACAACTTCCAACCTTGCAACAATCTGTCTTAGCATATCAACTAGACTTGGATATGCATTTCCTCTCGCATGGACCATCTTGAAACCCTTTGCAATTGTAGGTCAGATCGCAATCTGCTACCCTACAACAAATATCACTAGGGTTCACAAGAAGGAACCTCAGATATAACCTTCACTCTTATACCACAAGATGCAAGGAGGGTAAGAGAACCAGGGCCCAAGACACTCCCATCTATCCAAACCAACTTGCAGAACAACTCAGAAGAAAAAACACAGAAAGGGAGAGAAAGAAAGAAGAATATATTTATTATTTCATCAAACATTATACATGATGGGCTGTAAGGCCTTCCTGGTTTTGGCAATATACATTCATATCATTACAGAATAATCTTCATACATGCGAGGTCACAGACCTACAATCCAACTATGCTAACAAACTTCCCTACTAGAACTACTACCTAAACTATGAACAAAAAACTAAATATATACAAGAGTCCACCAAAGAGGTCGACACTAAGATCCTAAAGATCTAACATAGGAAACAACAAAGACCTAGATTTAGGTTCACACTATCCCAATGGGAGACCCCAACATTAATTATTCTTTGAAATTTAAATGCATACGTCGGCCATAAGATCCAACATCCAAAAACTAACTTGGTGAGAAAGACTACTGAGCGCAGAGACCAGTCGGTGAAAACCAACGAGCATCCAAGAATAACCACCAAGACCCTGTTGGTGAAACCAACTAAAACAAGTAACTGAGCCTGAGTGGTGAAATAAAAAACCTTCAACTAACCAAGCAAAGCAGTTATCGAGCACTTTACTGAGCAGTCTCCCACAAGCTACCAAGCTAAATAAATATATAGTGTTGTGTAAATTCCACAAGTTCTTCAATCAATGAAAAAGAGGGATATTGTTGAAAATATGTTTATTTGGTTGTTATTGATGTCAAAGTTGTTGTCATTGATGTCAACTATGGTATAGAAGGTGTGTTTTGCAGTGTTCTTATATGTTCTAGAGTGGCACAATGACATTTGTCTACATATGAGTTGGTATTGATAAACAAAGATCAATAGAGATGATTGCTAAAGGTATATCTAAAATTTTCAAGAGTTATTTAGAGTTTTTCTATTAGTTTTATGTGTCTTCTCATGAAGATGAATAAGTGAGATTGCATTTTTATTTTTGATCTCCATCTTCGTGCATTGATGTTAGATCTTAGTGGTCAAAAAATATTAGGCTCTATGATTTGGTTTGGTCCACATCAAGAGATATATTGATAGAAATGAGTGCTAAGGGTTACATTCATTCTCATGAGAGACAATTTTTAGAGAAACTAATCATGAAATATGAGTCAATGAGTTTGAATAAAAAACTACATAGTTGATTCTTGATAACAATATCACAATTTGATTTTGTGAGAAATGCCTCACACTTATCAAGGGATATAACATTTTGAGGTTTGACGTGATAGTGAAAAAGTATATGCTTGTGGGATTTCTTTACATTCCTCTATCTTCAAGTGATCTAGTGTTGTAGTTTTAGATATTGGTTTGTTGATGACACTAGATGATATTCTTTACTTCTGTAGTGGTTGAGGTGGTTTGCATCCCAAATTTGGCTGATATTCTTTAATCAGTGTGATATTTTGGAGACAACTTGAGTAGTTTTGGTCCATGCAAAGGTATGAAAAGTTTATGGAAATGTTGTTGGATCTAAAAAGAGGTTAAGTGACATGTTTTGATGCTTTAAATATCTTATTTCTCTTCTACATACTTTGGCGATTATATTTGGAACCAATGGTTCATTTGTTACACATGCCATCTTATTAGGTCAACCTAATGAATGATATTTTATGTTGCAATGGATACTTTGAAGTAGTTTTTGGGTTGATGTATGAGTGTATATGATTCAAGAATAGTATAAATAAGCAGACAAGTAGAAATAAAATCTATTTTTGATGTATGAGCACTATTTAAAACAATGAACTATAACTAACTTTTTTGAGAATGTATGTCTATTCAACTCACTCAACATAATATATTGTAATCATTTGTATTATACCTTTCCTTGAAGAAAGTGATCTTCATTGATTTGCAAGCTCTTTTGTATCTTTTCCTAAGGTTGTGTGCCTTATTCTAAAAATATAAAATAGGAGCAGTGAGCTCCTTGGCCTTTGGCCTAAAATAGTGCAATCAATTCTTCATATAGTGAGTACGATTTTTATTGTGATTTTTTCCTCATTGGGTTTTCCACATAAAAACCCTAGTGTTATGTGTGTTTCTTTTTCTATTAATGTTATTTTATTTTGCACATGAGGTGAATTTAATGAATGATTAATAATTGGTTATGTTTTTATACATGTTGATTCACCCCCCTCTCAACAACTAGAAGTGTTCAACAAAGAGCATAAAATAATTTACAAAGTCATAAAAAATCAAATATCTTAGTTAAGAATCCAATTGTTCAAAACTCTCAAAACCAAGGCATTAATACCATGCTCGAAATATGAGAATATGCATAATCAAGATCTTTATATGTGAGAAATAAGCTATAAAATATAAATAAAACAACACAATTATAGACTCATGATTCCAAGAGATCTCAAAATGTCAGGCTCGCAAGATTATATTCAGAGATCAAAGAAAAGATGTAGAATAATGAATACTTACAACAATGCAAGATTTTCTCAAGTCTAGAATAGAATGAATGCCAAATAAAATCTAGGTAGTG
Source organism: Thuja plicata (assembly GCA_018584345.1). NCBI lineage: Eukaryota > Viridiplantae > Streptophyta > Pinopsida > Cupressales > Cupressaceae > Thuja > Thuja plicata. The sequence continues at coordinate 98,257 of MU226809.1, forward strand.
AGTTTAGGTAGAAATATGGAGAGAATGGAGGTGAAAAATAAACCAATAGAGTGTGACCACCTATATTAAATAAAGAGATAAAAAAGTAAATATTCTATCCTTTGAACTAGAATATTCCACCCATTAAGGACCATACCACCTTAACATATTATCACCTATTTATTTAATTATTTAATATAACTTTATTAACCTAAGAAAACTTAAAAAAGTGTAGATAAACCATATCTAAGGGAAAAATGTCCCACTAGTAAAAATAAAAACCTACACCAACAAGCCAAAACATAGGGAAAATTATTGCTCCTCAGATTTATGTTTGAAATCATCCAAGAGTTTCTAGAATCCTACTTGAAGATCCTCTAAATTAATCAAAAGAGGCTTGATAGTGAGTAATATTAAAATCAAACTGCCAAAATAGAATCAATCTCCAATATAAATGTAAGAGCCTACAATGGCTTTCTTCAATATCAACTAAGTGTGGAAATATATCTACAATAAATATAGATAAGGTTATAGTTTATAAATTAAATGATGATGGGAATAATTAAATAAAAAATGATCTCATGTAAGAACGAGGATACAAAATATATTTATCCCATCCTTCTGAAGTTAACTTAATATAAACAACTGTAATATCAAACTTAGGATAAAATATCTATACTGAATACAAATACGACACTAATAACCCTTAAGTGCAACTTATGGATATGATAAAACATGTATAAATATAATGATGGGCCCTTATAAAGGGTAATTTTAGATACCCATTATAATTTAACACGAGTCATAGATTACCAAATTTATCACAAATATGTAATGAATATGCCTTAAAAGACAGAGACTATGAAACCCAACCACAAAGTAGTATCTCCTATGCCAAAGGAGGTTATTTACATATATGAATGTTGAAGATGATCAATTTGAGGAAATATGATATTTATCCCTTCAGGGTGGAATAAATACAGTGGTGAATAATGAAGTAATTCTCAAACCAAGAAGCAATGTGAATTAGAAATTCTCATATGTGTCTAATATCCAAACTATGCTCAAGTGTTCTTATGGGAATATGAAAAGATACCTTAATGAAAAAAAGGTAGAAACATTACAAACCCATTGATAAGTAGGAGTCATTGTTTGTAATGTGCCAAATTATGATATCACTATTATGATTCAACTATGTAAATTTTAGTCAAACTCATTGACCCATGTAAAGAATAATGAACTTTAGGATCCAAATATAATGTAGATAGGCTAATAGTAATGAAATGGCTATCATTAAAGAAGAGTTTCATGTCCTCAAGTATGTTTCATAAATCAAGGCTATAATTCACGTTTTACAGATTATCCCAAGCATTTGAGTTAAGATGATAATGTGTAACTTACTACTCTAAATTTGTTGAATTATGAGAAGGATGATATAGAATTTCCTCTAACTAAGAAATACACACATCCTCAACTTTAATATAGTGACTTATACAAGATGAAGAATCAACATTCTTTGATATAGGTGGAGGGAAAATAGAAGTATTAATGTCATCAAAATATTCAAGACCTTATAAATATGAAAACTCTTATAAATTAATACCATCAAAAGGTATATTATTAGCATCATAAATGGATATGAGGTTGTTCATAGTGGGATCATTAGGATATAGAGAGGAACAAGTATCTCCATACGACTGCCAAATTCTAGTCCATACAATGTGAGGACAATGAAGATGTAAAATGTCACACAACAAGTCAAAATCAACATTGTAACTAGAATTACTCCCAAGACATGATCAATCCTATTTCCAATGCTATCATCCTACAATTATCATGATTCAAGGTTACCATGTAAAGGATGAATAGAAAAACCCATGGTAGCATCTTCAAACATCAAATTAGAGATCATCACTTGTGAAAATGAACATTTTTAACTAAAAACCAGGCCTCACATTTTGTTAATATTCCAAGTTACAAAACATAATAGTTTAAAATAAATAATACCTAATATGAGAGTTGGAAAAATTGTATATGTAGCTTTAATAATTTTTTGATAGCTTTATAATGCCTATTTATTTGTGAAAACTAGAGGTTTGAGGTAAAACTTATGGTGTGTCAAATCTACTCGCTACAAATAGCTTCAACCCACACTTAAAAAAAAACATACACAAAATTTAATCAAAACCTATAAGGCTAAAAATTACACATCAAAAAGTTTTGATCATATTTTGTTTGTGAACCTCAACTACAAGATACCACCAAAAGGAAACCACCCACTTAAAAAGTATAAAAGATAACCAATGGTGACCCTTGGGTGGTAGATAAGAATTATCATCAGTGGAGGTGGTGCTCTAATAGAAATCAAGAGGAAAAAGGTGATTACTAGGCAACTACAAAATGGAAAATTATTGGAAAACTAGCTACCTAAGTCATTGATAGCTAGCTTGACAAAAAAATGATAATCATGGTAGCAAACAAATAATGCATGTCTTTTATTTTGCTTCTACACAATATGGTATAAGTAAAAAAATGTTATCAAGGTTTTTGAACCAATTTTTTCATAAACTTCATATTAAAATACGGGTTTTGGTCCCTTTGAACTTAGTGGCGAGGTTTGTGTTGTTCACTTAATCTAGGCACAAAAACTATCATAATTTTCAAGTTGAGCTTTGTATCTCTAGTTTCGATGAAATTAAAATCAAAATTGACTTCTCAAGCTTTTTGGATGCTATGGAATAACTAAAATTTGTTTTGCGATTACCATAATGTTTTGATAAAAAAATATAACAAAACAAAGGTGTTGTCCCTTTACAACCCAACTCAAAGGGTGACTAACACTAGATTACAACATCATAAGCATATGACTAGTATCAACACAAATCCAACATCAACAAATATACACAGTCATCATATCAGCCACCCAGGGAATAAAAAAAATCTTCCACCCTAACATCTATATCAAAAACATAAAAATGAAATATAGTAGTGCCTCTGGAAATAGAAATAGATAAACAATTACTAGAATTACTAACTAGATTCATAGTAACCACCATAAGCATATTGATAAAAAACTAATAGTATCCAACATACTATCTAACACAGTAATAGTAAAAGTCTTAAGACAATACCACTTAGGGTCATACCAGCGTAATTTTTAGTGGTGAATATTTGCCTTTTGGAAAATTTTGGGCAATATCTTTTGCGGAATTGGTGAATCACGCACATTATACGTTGGCCCAAATCGCCCAATCTTGACATGGTACCGGTTAAATATTCATTGGAATAGCCAATAAGATTCTCTATTTGACGAGGTTGACCAATATATTCGCCTTTAACCAATGTGACGTGGTTATTTTAATGGTCTCTTATTCGCCAAGGGTATTAATTATGAATTGCATATAAAATCTAAAATAGCCAACCCGTTAATTAATTATTTTATAGACCATGATCTATTTTGCCAACCATTAATTATTTGTTATATTGACCACAAACTATTTTGCCAACCCGGTTAATTATTTGTTATATTGACCACGGGCTATTTTGCCAACCGTTAATTATTTGTTATATTGACTACGACCTATTTCTCCAACCGTTAATTGATTGTTATATTGACCACGACCATATTTTGCCAATTGTTTGTTAATTCCTACTTTCAGGTCGGCCAATTTTTGCCAAAATCCCGGGAATTAAAAAAATGGAAATTTGAATCATGGATTGATATAAATTAATATGAAATTTGTTAGTCTTATAGTTTTTGTGTCGCCTTAAAATTTTTTGGAGGGCCAGATTTACAAATAGAAATCTTGCAATGGTAAACAGAGGATTCACTTTCAGCATTTCAGAGAATCAAAATTCAGAGGAAGCTAGACCAAGCCACAAGGTAAGCAATTATTTGTTCACATTTCACAGTATTGCTATTAATTTCCTGAATCCTAGTGACTAGTGAGAGGTCAAGATGTCAGATAAGGGTGACTATCCTAAGTATCATCAGGCTGTTGAAGGGATTGAGATGTCAGGGGAGGTTGAACTTGAGACTCAGACTTCTCACTGTGCTCAGGGTAGTGAAGGGATTGGAAAGATAGACAAGGGTACGAATCCTGATCGTCAAGGCAGTGAAGGGTAGGGTAAGACTCCTCAGGGAAGTGAAGGGTCTGGGAGGCCATTGAAGTGCCCAAAACATAAAGATACTACCATAAAGGCTTTCTTTGGAGTTGGAAATGTTTCATCTCCATCAACTTCTGCATTTACAAGTGCAAAAGCCATTCATAGTAGCTCACCAGTACCACTACCACAAGCTAGGTTTGTCATTGAGTTAAATGAAAATCAAAATGCATCAACTGAGGATAACAATGGTGGCATGACAGAAGATGTTATAAGGGATACACATAATTGGTTGGATGAAAATGCTAGCAATGAAGATAATAATGATGTTGGTAGGAAGAAAAGAAAAAGGGTAGTAAAAATGGGGCGGGAGTGGGAAATGACAAGAAATTTTAAGGTTGATTGGGTAGAAAAGTACTGGTTCATTGAAGAAGTCCTAAACAATGATGAACAACCAATAGAATGTAGGTGTAAGATTTGTACTTGGAAAAATAAAAGAGAGAAGAAGTTGCAGCTAAAGCTTGACACTATAGAAAAGCATATTGGTAAGGTTTATGAAAAATAGATCAGAGACGGACAAGAAATATTAGTAGTGAGATAGAAATCAAAGGAAGATTGTCTTCATGTTAAGTATGCCACATAATATGAAGAGAATAACAAGAGAATGACATCAATTGCTAGTAGTGAAAATCCAATCAAGGCTGGGTTTAAACATGCAGCCAATGAAGCAAACCTGGCAAAGACCATTTAGATGAGTGTTGTTTTTCATATTATGTCCAGAGGGCATCCTATGAGAGACTTCTCAAAATATGGTAATTTATTATCCTTTTTGAGAGTTCCTCACTATCCTATGTCACATTGGTCAACAAACATTGGATGGGAAATGGAAAACTGTCTTTCTGAGGTGGAAAAGAAAAATTTACAGGAGAAAGTAAAACAATCCAGATTCATTTCATTATCCATAGATGAAGTTACTACAGTAGATAACACTGCTTGGGTATGTATGCATGTGTATACAGTAAAAGAACATGTCTGCCAAGCTCATCTACTGTGTTTTCATAAAATGAGGGGCAATTCAACAACATAAAACTTATATTTTGAAGTGAAGAATGCTTTGAATGAAGTTGTTGGTATGGATGATTTGACAATTGGCAAGAAGCTAGTGTGTGTTGGAGCTGATGGAGCTGCAGTAATGCAAGGCCAAAGTAATGGTCTTTGTGCAAGATTACAAACTAGTATTGCACCTTACATGCTTGGCATACATTGCATGGCCCATTGAATAAATTTAGCATATAAAATTGTAAGCGATTTTCCTACAGTGTCAAAAGTTGAAGATCTAGTTTGCGAGCTACACTCTTACTTTTGTAGAAGTCCAAAACATTTTGCAAAATTTAAGATTTTTTTAGAGGGAGTAACACCAGGAAACAAGATTCTCAAGGATGTTGAGACCAGATGGATCTCTTTGCATGGACCAGTAGAAAGATTTCTAATAGAATATCAATCCTTGATCAGACTAATATATGAGCAACACCTCACAGTAGACAAAGCTCCTGATTTGTTACATAAGTTAAGTGATATAGAGACTCTGTTAACTTTAGCCAGTCTTCTCCCCATGCTAGATTTAATGAAGAAACTTGTTAAGAAAGCCCAAGATAGAACTATATATATCCATGAGTATAGCAGTTTACGTAAAATGACATGCATTGCCCTGGATTGTCTGTACTCAGATATGACAACAATTCAAAGCCCAATTTTTTTCAGGTGGCAGACAATTACAGATTTGAATCATGCTGAGAATTTTTTACAACTTAATGCAAAAAATGATTTATGTGTGTTTGTGAAAGGATATGAAATACCAATGCACCAATCTAAGATGGGAAAGCGAGGTAGATGACTTCCAGTTAAAAGGGCTGATTTTGTCAGGATTGTTAAATCTATTAGTGATAATTTGAAGTCAATTTCCTGCCAACTTTCAAGTGAGATTCATGAAATATTCCCTCGAGAAGAAATTCTTGAAGCCATGGGTTGTGTGTTTCCTCAATTTTGGAAAAAAATCAGAGATAAACAAAATGATGCACAAATATTTCATCAAAATATTGATGAATTGATCAGAGAGTTTTCAAAACATGCAGATTGCAATGGATAACCAATTGAAGGAATTTTAGATTCAGCTAATCTTAAAAAATAATGTAGACAATTTGCATCATGTATGAAATTGTAGATTAAAAAATTGGAGAATCCATTTGAACCTGGTGCAATAACCAGGCTTTGGAAAAGGATAGAGTAGAGTGAAGTATTGCGTGATTCACTATCATAATATTTCAAACTTGCTGATTTATGTCAAACGATGATATTGGGGTCGGTGGAAGATGAAAGAGTTTTTTAGTGCTTTGGGGTTTTTGAAATCTAAGATCAGAAACAAACTAGATATAAATTTGGAAACTTTCTTGAGGTTGTTTGTAACACAGTACAATGTTAGAGACTTTCCTTATGATAGGGCATTGGCAATTTGGAATTCCATGCGTGAAAGATGAGGGATTTTGAACACTTCAAAACCTGGTGGTACTGGTGCTACTGCTAGTTCTGAGACAAACGATGGATCTTGGTACCAGAATCAGAATGAAGATGAAGAATTTTTTGATTTTGAATACCCAACTCAGAATGAAGAAGAAGCTCTTGCTACTAGTCAATTTCAGGAGCTGGATTCCATGTGGGATATAGAAGCTGTAGACTACTCACTGAGTGAGTGAAGTGATTTAGAAATTAGAATTAGCATTCAAATTTTGGTTAATACTTAATAGGTATTTATACACTATATACTTATTACCTTTTAGTTATTACTATACTTGTTGACTTGAATATTGACAATTTGAAATTGACTCATATTACAAGTAATTAATAATAAGTATTGTTCATGATTTTTGTAATTTTAATTTATATTTTTGTAATTTGAATTCATGATTTTTGTAATGTATAACATGTTGGTTGTTTTTTATGCTGTGACAAACACTCTGATAATGTTTCTACACTTTAGGTATTACTTCATATCAATATGAATCTATGCATTACTTAGAGCATCATTTAATTTGATGATTGATCCTTGATCAAAACTCTAAAAAAATACACATACACAGATAAATTCTATGCTAATGAATTAGAAAACTCATAACTCACAAGATAAGATGACACATGAGAGATTGGAACCAGGATCTTTGTATTAAGTATAGAAAATCACATCCAACATACAAAATGTATTCAGAAATAACCTCTTCAATAATTTGCAAGAGATCTTTCAACTCTATTTCTATTTATCACACTTAACTAGTACAATGTCTTCTTAATAAGCTTACAATACAAAATTTTCTAGCCCTTTCCAATGATCTTGGTAATCCTCTTATAGAGTAGGATTGCAACAAGCTTCAGATCAATTGTAGTGAGGACAAAATACACGACTCATACAAAAGACAAAAATCAGTGGAAGTGATAACCACTTTGTTACAAGATTTTTTGGAATTATTTGTCTTCTGATCGCCTGGTCTCTTTAATTTCTTTGCTATTATTAAGAAGCTGACATATAAAATTGTTGTTGTCACTCAAAAATGGAAAACCACTGATCAGTTAACTCTCTTCATTATTTTCCTCTAGGGCACCTGCTGCAAACCTGTCTTTCCATGAAGTAAACACCTCATCACTGGGCCATGAAAAATTGAGGATCTCCTTTATGTTACTATTTATCCTCTCCCAATTTCTCTTTGTTTGCTCAATTTCTTCCCTCCAAAAATTGAAGAATGCTCTGGCTTCTTGAATAGTGTCAATTATTTCTACAAATACTACTGTACTATCCATATTTACTATGCTGTTTATCCTAATAGCTATCTCATCACCAACTTCTTCCCTCCATAGTGGCTCTCTCTTCAAATGGCCATTCTTTTTAAATATGGCTGGGAATATTTCAAAATGTAAATGGGAGTATTCTTTTCTTAGGGCTTGTGCCTTCCTGATTATTACACTCCTCTCAATGTCTATATTAATTAAATCTTTCAGACATTTATAGGTAGAGGTTAGGACAATATCCAGTTCCACACCATCACTCCTTTTCTACTCATCACAAAATGACTTTAGCTCGCCCTTTCTATCCTTCCATTGTTTCTTAAATTCTCACCCTGAGAATAAATTGATGACATGTAATTGATTGAATGTTTGATAATGTTAAATTTGAAGATAATGCAAGGCATTAAATTAGTTAATGGTTTGTATTGTCATTGATGTTAACTTGATATCATCTGTACGGTCATGTACATAATGCCAAAGACTTCAGAGAATCAATGGAACAAAGGTTATGTGTTCAACAATGCATAAAAGTCAAGTATTCACTAAGTGACAGATAACACCGATGGAGTGCACACCATCGGTAAAGGCAAAGAAGAAAAGTCACAGTGATACCCGACGGGCAGAAGATAGTGTTTCCCAATGAAACAAAACCATAGGATGCCCAAAAAGCTGAAAATAGAGTTGCCCGACGAGTAAAAATCCAATGATGCTCGACGGATGGAGATCCCAAAGCTAACTAGAGTCACACCGATGGAACTGTCAGTTGTCAATGACAACTAACTGAAGAGTTGACTGATGGAACAGATAGTTCAGAAAATGATAAAATATCTAGCTAGCAAGAGCTAAAGATAGACTTAATTGGTTGTTTTCTTTGTTTTATTCGACTAGAATTAAGTAATTGATTTAAAGAAGATTTGTATAGTTGGCAAGAAGATAACTATGAGATAAATTAGGAGTTATGCTTTAAATCAAATTGGTTGGATTGTTTTTCACACCAAGAATCAAGAATCAAGAAACATTGAATATCATGTCTATATAAGAGACAAGCTTAATTCATTTTCGTATCACATGAAAAGGGGATTAAGGGGATTGGATAGAAAGAGGATGCTGAAGAGAATCTGATGAAGAATTACTTCATACAGTCCTGATCAATCAAGCTGAAGGAGAGCTAAAGAATTCTGCTGACACCAAAGAATAGTGAAGAACAACATCACATAGAAGAAAGTGTGGAGCACAATGAATTGAATTGATACATTGATTAGAGAGGTAATGTACTTAAATAGATCTGAAAATCTGCAATTCAAAGTTGCATTAGAAATAGGTCATAGTGTTTCAGTTTAACCATTGAAGCATCAAGTCTCTTAACAGAGCAGGACTGAACAGTCTTCTATATATTGAGATACATCCCAAGGAGTGCCAAAAAGGTTGATTCATGAAAGTAGCATTGGATTTTCCCGATACCTATTGACAGTCTAAGAAGGAGGTTGATTCAAGGATGGTAGCAATAGATGCCTGATACTAAGTGACAACCTCTATGTATAAAATCCTCTAACAAGGTTGCACTTGACAGTGTGTTTGTAACCTTTAACATGGTTGGCTCCTAACAGGGCTCACTTCAGAAGAGTGAAAATTTGGGGTACTGGTCCCAGTGGTTTTTCCCTTAACAGGGTTTCCACGTTAAAAATTCACGTGTTATATGTGTATGATTCATTTCTTTATTGTCATGTATCTGACATAGTTAACACTGGGTTGATTGGTATACTCTACTTATTTACTGAGTTTCGATAAATAGTTATACTACTTATCGGTAATCAAGGAGAATAAGGACAAACAAGGAGAACTGACAGATAGTTAATCATTAAAAGTATTTCATGGCATGCATCTTGTAGGGACTTAATAATCTGAGGTTTATTTGATTGGTGGTTAATGTTTGAAGGATAAATATTTGAGGCCACTGATTCACCCCCCCTCTCAGTTGTTACTAACAATTGGTATCAGAGCTTGTGTGCTTAGAAAGGAAGGTTTCAAGACCTAAGTCAAGATCACAAGATGAACAGACGAGATGTGCCCAAGTTGAACAAAGACAACTTTGCTTCATGGAAAAG
>MU226809.1:129965-140031 GCA_018584345.1 Thuja plicata
TGGGGTTAGTACAGACAAGGCATTAGAACATTGATATTCTGCCCCCTACAAAGAAATGAATGTGCTATGAATGATTTGAGACTTCCCTTTTAAAACATTTACTCTGTGCAATAGCACCTTCTTCAACATCTCCTTTTCAGCAATTCTAGTATCAACAAGCTGATCAACGTCCATTATTATGTTATTTGTTGCAAGTTCTGGAGCTAAGCCCCCCTCATACTCAGTTTGGACCCCAGCATCACAGACCTCTGAAACTACCCTGGACTGATTTTTTAGACTATTTATTTCATCTTTTAGCTCCTTTAGAGTCGTATCCATGACAAAATTCTTCTTCAGTTCCTCTTCAAACTTTTTCCTAGTTGACACATAATCTCTGAATGTCCTTGCTAGCCTATTCTCTAAGTCCTCAACCACTTCCTTATTCATGGAGGATGCATGATGTAGGAGATTCACTATCTCTGATCTTGTAGTCTTCTGTAACCTCCATATTAATTGGCTACCCTATGTTGTGTCTTGGATGTCAACCAATCTGGGATTATTAGATTATGGGGAAACACACCATACAGCTAGTGTCTTACTGTCCATATTGAATCTAGAACCCCTTTGTAGTCCATCAGAGCCAAAAGCTTCATAAGATACAACATTATCTTGCCTCTTGATTTGGTCAATTAAGAATGAGGACTCCAAGTCCCATCCAGGGATCAACAACATGCCACTTCTCTTCACAAGATCTCTTGCCTCCTCCACAGTTAATGTTTCACTGTTGGGATCATAGGCCTATAATTTTTCAATCATTTCAACAGTCTTTTCCTGTGATTCCCCTGGTTTCAAAGAGAATGTTAATTCATTCTACTTAACTCTAAAGAGAAAAAATTTAAACTCATCGGACTTGATGAATTCATCATCATCTATAAACTCTTTAGCTTGGATGACCCTGTCATCCAATCTAGCAGCAGCCAATTTTAACTCATCTAGGGCCTTTTCTCCCTCTTCAGCCTGTGATGTCAAATTTTTTTTGTCTTAAGTTAGCAAAGTATCTCCAATTACCTAGCAGGATTTGTAGTGCCTTTTGCCTTGCCTTTTGTGGTACATTCATCAACTTTTGTTTCTTTGATGCCCCCTACTTAGATGTGGATGGCTCAGCTTGTTCTGTTTCTACCATAAACACCACATCAAGTTCAACTTCCTCAAGGTTTATTGTGTCCTCCTCCTTCTCCTCAGGGATGTCTGGCATTTTAGACATAATATTTTTGTAATTCTCTATACACATGTTAATTCTTGGCATGTATTTGAGATCAGGAAAGAAACAACAGAAGGTAGGGTCTGCCTTTTTCAATTCTTCCTCTACCCTTACAATATTATGCCATTTAAGGTTTCTCTCCTCACAGATATCTTCACTGAGCACATTTATAATAGCATCCTCTCTGCCATAGGCTGATTTGGAGCCAAATTTTGATTCCTCATTTCTCTCAACGCTCCTCTAATGAAGTCTTCAGGGTCATACATCCTTGCTTTAACATAGGGAAATCTGAATTGTCTTAGGAATTCATGGATCTGGTCCACAACATCTTTACCTATAGAGAAATCCCCTATTTGGAACCTCCTTACCAGAAAGGTTCCCTTATGTCTTTTAGGGCCTAAGTGTTCTCTATCCATCATGATAAGCTACCACAGGAATTCTACTTTTGCCAATCTTTCTGGGACATATTTTGGCAGTAAGTGTGGAGGTTGAGGGCAAGCATACAGTCTTATAATAGAAAAATTCTTTAAAAAAACATATCACCCCAATTGTGGTTAATTTCATTATCAATTTTAAATTCTAGGGGTCTAAGCAATTTTATAACTAGTAAAGGAAATCTATTCCTCACAATACCTAACATGTTCATTATTGGATCCACAAAATCACTATAAAAAGCAATGGAATTAGAGAAATGGTGACTTCTATCCCATAAAATAGTCCAGGGCTGAAGCAGAATAGGTCCTCCTGCATTCTCAGTCTCATTGATGAACTCTGGGTTGATGTAGCCAATATTGCAGTAGAGGATCAGGTGCATCAGCATGGAGTAGTGATTGAACTTGAATCTTTTCAAATTAGTCTTTGCCGTCATCAACTCAGTGTGCATTACATTGATTATGTGCCCCACATAATCAAACTCCTTGTTGGTGTATAGGTCCTAAACATCTGTAGCCATGACATAAATGTCAGGAGTCACTGTCAAACCTCCATCTATTCCAATAACTTTCATTAGATCATAGATGGTATTCTGGAAATAGGTAAAAAAAAACTCAATATCAAATGAATCTGCAACCTTCTTTGGCAACAACCCTGCCTCTTTAATTTGTTTAGGAATATGCTTCCTCATAAACTTTCCAGTGTAGTAACTTTTTTGTCTATGAAACAGGGCCTCCTCTTCTGTTAGGTCAATATCCAAGCTCATAGCTCCCCGAAGGTCGAAAGCTTGAATAAAAGTTGCTTTGTCTAACATGCAGAGTATAGACTTGTCCCACCTATGGAAATCTTGTGTCACTGGATTGTATGATTCAATTAGCACTTTCATGAGGTCTATATCAAAAAATACCTCAGGTACTATCAACTTTCCCAAGTTCTTGTCCCGTGGGTTTGAAACAGGAGGGCCTCTCAATCTATTGTTATAGAAATTCATGAATAGCTCATACCCAGTTGTGTTTGGGCAGACAACATCCCTGCGGAATGCATAAGGGTCCCTCCATTCATAAGCATTAGCTGATTGAAAATTTGAGGATCCAGGCAAAAGTTTCATCCATTCTTCAGCATATATGTTTGGCATCTTTGTTCTTGAAGGAAAAATCTTTGCCAGTTCTACAACAACATCAAGAGATCCTTGTTCTGCCATTCCTTATGTATACTAAACTCTAAGCAGTAAGCTCCTTTTCTGCACTTAAAGGTTTCAACTCTCTATTGCTCTTCGACACTGAAAATTAAGGATGCTCTGTGAAGTGTGAACTGTATTTAATAACTAATAAGAAACTCACAAGTTCACAACCAGCCACTAGGCCATCTACTCTATTAAAAATTAAAATCTCATCAAGTGCACACGCATGAAATTAGTAATTAACTTTTTCAGAAAAGTGTCACTGTCAATTGTCACTTCCAGCATAGATTTGGGGGTGATTCAAGAGAAAATAATTGGTGTGTTTCCAAAGTTATGCTAATGGTACATCTAATGGTTAACCCTAGGTTACAAATGGCCAAGAAACTCTAACGAAGCTTTGCAAAAATTCCATTCTTTGGCACTTTCCACGTGGCATGCAACTCTCACTTTTGAACACCTTATGAAGTTACACATGAAGTTAGTCGGGACTTCAAAACCCCTAACCATCATAATAATTAAACCATTTAGAAGTTACAAAATAGCCAACCATAACTTTGTAACCCCTCGCCATCATAAAAAATTAACCGTCGAGAAGTTACGAAACATCCAGGCCTAGCTTCAGAACCCATCACCAACGTGATTTAGTACACACACATGAAATTAGTAATTACCTTTTCAGAAAAGTGTCACTATCAAGTTGTCAACTCAAAACTGTCACTTCCAGCATAGATTTGGCCAAAGTTATGCTAACTATACATCTAAACCTAGGTTCTTATTCCAACTTACTCTCACTTTTCAATAACTTATGAAGTTACGCACGAAGTTAGTCAGGATTTCAGAACCCTTAACCATCATAAAAATTTAACCGTTTAGAAGTTATGCAATAGCCAGGCATAACTTCAGAGCCCATCACCATCAAAAATAAATTAACCATTGAGAAGTTACGAAACAGCCAGACGTAACTTTGAAACCAATCACCATAAAAAATAACTTAACCATTGAGAAGTTACAAAACAGCCAGATGTAACTTCAGAATCCATCACCATCATAATAAATTAACTGTTGAGAAGTTACGAAATAGCTAGACGTAACTTCAGAACCCATCACCATCATAATAAATTAACCGTTGAGAAGTTACAAAATAGACAGGCATAACTTTGAAGCTTGGAGTGGGTTCCAAATTTCAATGTGCCATGTGGGATTTAGATTTCAGAAGCGTTAGACTTCTCATTCAGCCAGTGAAGTGAATCGTGGATTCATGATTTAGCATTCTAAATTAGTTAATACATATAGGTATTTATAATTTTATACAGAATAACAGTTCGCAATCACACTCACAGATACTTCAAAGTTCAATTTACACATTTTTTAATTTATAAAACTATTGTTCAATTTCATTAATCATGATACGCGTAAAACTAAAAATAGTAACCTGTAACACTATTTGAAAAAGAGTCTTCTAGTTCTAGTTCTCATATGTATACACTTAAAGTATTACTATTAAATTCAAAAACTGGTATTAGGAATTTAGGTATACATAATACTGGTAACTGAATCACTGATTGAGATTCATTGAGTAGTGAGTGACTAAAGTTCTGAAGGGTTGTGGTTTCCACAGAAGGAGAAGTGACAAGCTTCCAACCGTTTCCAAAATTTTAAAAAAAAAATGAAAAGTACATTCAAATTTCGTATTTACAAATTACAACTACAAGTCTACAAGTAACAAAAAATTTCCTAAGATCCATTGAAGTTTTGAACTTTCAGAGGAAATTACAAAAGCCTAGTCCGATAGTCCGACAGTCGACTCCTACATATCCTAATACTAATAGACGAATATTAATTTGTACATATCCACAAAGAAAAAAAGATCATTCGATGCACAGACCAGCAATTAACTAGATCATCTCCTCATGGAACCCCTCTTGGTCGAAGCCATGATCGTTGAAAATGGCGCGCATCTCCACCTTGTCATGTTCTATTTTGAGTTCGAACATGTCACTTTGGTATCCGGCATAACTGGTAGCATGATCCCATGCTGCAAACATAAGATGACTGAGGACATCCTACTGAATCTCCTCCTCCATATCCAAATTTGGTTGGATAACAGGTTCTAGGTTATCATTTGATGATCCCTCAGCTACTGGAAGACCCATTCTAAATTTATGTCTTCCAATATTCCAAATTTAGAAATTTAGAAAGCGCACTGTGTTCTGCAATTTCACTACCGAGGAGTATATAAAGAAAATAATCACCAACTTGCCAGACACAATAAATTTTGAAGGAATGTTTCACGTAAGGTGGCCTGTCACGGAAAAGGAAATTAATGAATATCAATAAACAAAAAATGCATACATTTGTATCCGCCTTTGTACCTTGCGTAACTTGGCTCCGAAGTCGAAAAGACAAATAATGAATGTTGATGAATCACAACTCATTTCCCATAAAATTATCCTTTTTAATGTCTAATAAAAATCTTGGCCTGGATTATGTAACTACTAAAGTTACGTAGACTGCCAGCGTGTGCTCGGAACCACCATATCCTAGCTACGATTATAAATTTTGAACTGAGAACTAGGCAGCCGCATTAAATTGTGAAGGAATGTTTCGCATAAGGTGAATTGACACCGAAAAGAAAAATAATGAATGTTTACGAATCACAGCTCATATCTCGTACAAATTATCCTTTTTAATGTCTAATGAAAATCTTGGCATCAATAAGTCTCATTAATAATTAATTGCAATTTGCAGTTTGAAGTTCAATATTTAAATGCTAAACCTTTAAATCTTTAATCTGCGGTCACCTTCATGTTAGTCGAACCCACATCACCACAGGGACATCTGTCATTCAGAGTTAATGACTTGCTTGATAGATTTTGATCATCTTGAGACTAAGTCATTAAGTGGGCCGTCCGATCAAACAGAATCTGCATGCCTTTTACCTTCAACAGGGCCGTTGCGTATCTTCGTAAACTTTAGCCATCGACCCTCCTTTTAGCGTACCAAAGCTATGCAAGATGTCCTCACAAAATGGTCATCCCTATCAGTAAATGACACATAGCACCCAACTTGACACGTAGTCCCATCGCTATGTTTTGAATATTCGCCAATATATTTTTTATACTATAAATGTTGTTTTTTATTTGCCAATATATATTTTTTATACTATAAATATTATTTTTTATTCGCCCATATATATATTTGTATACTATAAATATTGTTTTTTATTCACCCATATATATTTTTTATACTATAAATACTATTTTTTATTCGCCAATATATATTTTTTATACTATAAATACTATTTTTTATTCACCAATATATATTTTTTATACTATACATACGGTTTTTTATTCGCCCATATATATATTTTATACTATAAATACTATTTTTTATTCGCCAATATATATTTTTTATACTATACATATTATTTTTTATTCGCCATTATATATTTTTATACTATAAATACTTTTTTTTATTCGCCAATAAAATTAATAATTTCCTTTGTAGTTTTCTAAATTTCGCCAGCTTTTTACACCTTTTTTGAAAGGGGGGTTTCTTAAATATTACACTGGGTCATACCCAATAGAATAGAAAGTATAGTTCCACAAGGTATAGAGAAAATTAACACAAAAAAGAACAGGGCCATGAATCCCATGACGAGCCAAAATACTAAGACTGAGAAGAGGGTACCGCCCTAATTCTTTTTCCTTCTACATTCAGTAGTAAGCATCATGGTCACCCAGTCCTCCGTGAGAAACTTGAAAAGTTCCTTTCGGTTGGCTTCCTCATTGTCTCCTTTGGTGCTGTCAGTTTGGAGCATACATAGCATGGTAGCAAAGATGTGCATAACCTTCAGAGCAAAGTGAGATTCATTGTAGATTCTTTCTTCCACCTTCTCCAATCTACCCGTGACAAGCCAAAATGCTGAGATTGAGAAGAGGGAACTACCCTAATTATTTCTCCTTCTGCATTTAGTAGTAAGCATCATGGTCACCCATTCCTCTATCAGAAACTTAAAAAGTTCCTTTCAGTCAACTTCCTTGTTGTCTCCTTTGGTACTGCCAGTCTAGAGCATATAGAGAATGGTATCAGATCCATGCATAACCTTCCGAGCAAAGTGGGACACATTGTAGAGTATTTCTTCCACTTCTTGAGCTATGCAATTATGATAGTGTTATAACCATCTACATTTTAGGAAAAAAACAAAACTAGCCTAAAAGATTAAAAAGTCATCTAACTTTTCTGATTATACAAACAATCTAAAATGTAAAAGAAGGGCATACTAGGTCCTTGAGAAAACTACCAACAAAGTTAGTTTCTCACTTGAATCTCTTAACATGGACACTAAAAAATCCATCCTAGCATTATATGCTCTAATACCATGTTAGAATTTGTAAAAGGATGAATAATTCAAATAAGTACAACAAATATAACTATAAAAAGGGGAAATGATATTGAAATCAAACTCCTAAAATAGAGTTATTTTGCAAGGGAAATGCAAGAGCTCACAATATATTTCTTTGATATCAAACAAGAGAAAATAACCACAATACATTTGGCCATATAGTTTATGGACTTAATGAGGATGAGGATAAATCATAAAACCAAAAAATATGAGATTTTTTAATCTAATTTTTTAGATCTATAAGGAATGTTCCTTCAAAAAAGGAGAATATGAAAGCTCATTATCCTATCCTACCTAAATGAACTTAATAAACACATGTAATATCATATTTAGAATAAACATATTCAAAGTTAAAAAAAATGTTATACTAACAAAACTTTTGATTCAACTTTTAAATTTTTATCACTCCTCATTCTGTTGGCAAGTTGACACTCAGGGTGTATATGACTTATTTTGTGTTGTCATTATGGAAACAAAGTCATATGAAGTTTTGACAGTAAACTTTGAAGATCAAAATTGGATAAGTACAAAAAATAGAGTAGTACAAAGATATGCAGTTGATCAGAGCACCAACGCACGTGCGTACAATCGAGTCAGACTATGCACCTTTATATTTAAGCTTGCTGATATGTTATTAAGCTTAGACTATACACGCATGGTATGGTATGTCAGTATGGAGAATCTATAGCAGGTTAAAGTGCCACTAGCAGTTTAGAATACAAAGCATGAGGCCGACCTTAGATTTTTGATTAGCGCATAATATTTTATTTTGTAATGGCCATGCACCTATTGTAATATGTTTGTAATTATGTCTTTAACACTCATGTAATCACACTTAAGCCAATTTGTTTGGAAGCGTTGTGTATGTTGTTTTTGGGCCGACTAAGGTCTTGTTTTTGGTCACGTCTATTCAGGCATGTATATATACTAGACATGCACTTTTGTATTAGGTGGGAAAATGGAAAATAAGTAGAGAAGATATTTAGAAGAGCAATATAAGCAAATTAGTATGAAGTATAAGTCTTCAAGAGATTAAAGCATCAGAGCATAAACGAAACTAATCAGACAACAGTGTCAGAACAACAGTTCATCTTTTTGATATAGTGTATATCTATTATCTAAAGGTTGTAGTCTTCATCCTATTGAGAAATGAGCTCTGGAAGTGAGCCAACCACCTTTAACAGGGTTTTGTAAAGACTCCTAATAGGGTCATTGTACTTGCATTGTAAAGACTGCTCCTAACAGGGCAAAGGGACTCTAACAAGTTCATTAGATTAGTATAATCATTTGTGGGTACTAATTCCCACCGGGGTTTTCCTCTGATCAAGGTTTCCCCATAATCATATCTTGTGTTATGTGTTATTGTGTTATGCTTCAATTTTTATCTATTTTATTTAAGTTTCAAATTGTTGAAAGAAAATTAATAGACTAACACTGATTCGCCCCCCCTCTTAGTGTTTCTAACAATTGGTATCAGAGCTCTGGTCCTCTAACAGAAAGTTTAACCACTTGAGGAGATCATGGATTCAGTAGCAGAGAAATATCTGAAAAATAATCTTGAAGCATCCCTTGATGATCTTGACAGATCTGAAAATGAAAATGAAGAACTTAAACTAAAATTTGATGGATCCCAAATGCTTATCAAAAAATTAAGAAAAGATCTGAAAGATTGCTCTACAAATGATTTGGGAAAAATGGTCAAAAAGATGAATGAAGAGAACATGTATTTGAAGGACAAGATCAAAGATTTGAATGAACAACTTACAGATAGCCTAACAGCTATTGAAGAAAAGACCAAAGAAAGTAAACAATTATATGATGAACTTATGCAAGCAAATATGAAGATCTTGGAGTTGGAAAACATCAAGAAAAAGATTGAATCTGAATTAACAGAAGCAAAAGATAAAATTGAGAAATTACACACAAGTTCTGATCTAATTCAATCACAACTTTATGCATAGAAGCTAAAAGGTGATACTACTGGTGTTGGATACAGTGTAGCTCAAATTGAAATCAATGCAATGCAAGAAAGAAATAAAGTACAAGAAATTCTATAGAAGCAAAGAAAATTGAGAATCTTGTAGAGGGTAATGCATAACCTCCTAAATATGAGCACAAGCTAGTTAACCAAACTTGTTATGCCTGTAAAAAACATGGACACCTGGCAAGAGATTGTAAAGAGGTAAGACCTTTCAATGGCTATTGTTATTCCTATAATAAATTTTGTCATAGGGCTATTCATTGCAGAACAAGTCAAAGAAATCAATCACAACAAAACCAAAGAAATCTGAATCAATACAATCAGAGAAATCAACCTCAGAGAAACTATCAGAACATTACATGTCAGATATGCAATTATAATGGACACACAACCAAGCAGTGCAACATGATAAACAATATCAATAGAACTCCAATCATTTGTCACTCATGTAACAAAGCAGGACATATCTCAAGGTTTTGCAGGTCAAGAACTCAAAAACAAGAAAAACATAAAGAATCATTATTTGAAGAATCTGGTGAAGTCAAGCTTGTAAAAGCTACATAATTTTCAAGTAAAATATGGGTTGAAGTAAAGAAATATGATGATGTTAACAAGGTAGTAGATGCATCCACAATGGACACAACTTCTACTTCTAGTTAGATGACCCTCATGGTCTTAGGGGGAGCTATTCTTGCTCTAAACCCTTGCATGGCTGGTATACTCACCTCTAAGTATATGCCTATGGAATCATGTAACTGATGATGAACTAAGGAAGTATGCATAGATGTTAGAATACTTAAGGGATAACTGAGAGGGGGGGGGGGTGAA
>MU226809.1:197677-219092 GCA_018584345.1 Thuja plicata
GATACATTGGACATATTTTGATAAACTCATGAACTTTTTGTTGTTTATGACTTCGTTATGATTTTCTATATCTTGGATGGGTTTTTGTAAATTTTATCCTTGTTCCTTTTAGAAGTGTATGGCTTGATTATGCACATGCATAATTGTAGATGAGGATTAGTAATAGGGTGCCAGACATTGCTTAGATCCTTTGGATCTAACCCCATCTTTTCCTTCCTTGTAGGTTCTGGATCATACAGGAGCATAGTGGATTCAACCCCAGAGATATTGGAGTCTGATAATATTGCAACGAAGGTGGAGTCTGATGCTGCTTCAACGACATCAGGCAGTGATGCAAAATTTAATGTTTGTAGTCATTGTAGTAGCATCAGGCACCACCTTCAACACAATATGATCACTAGACAGGTCTGTATGATCACTTCTATAAACACAACACATTCCATATGGTGTTAGAAGGCCCAGATGGGCATAAATTCAATGGTACAATTATGGTCTCTTTTTCCCTTGGTAATGCTTTTCAGGTAGAAATGGTAGGATACCATCTATCTTTCTTGAAGACTCTTTAGGGATCAATGTCCTCTATATTCAATCAAATAAGGGGTGCAGAAGGTTGCTCTGCATCGATTTGGTATAGAAATTGAGTGCTATAGCCAAAGGATGTAGAGAAAATTTTGCACCCTCGATTCCAGTGAAGAGAGAAATGCCATTGATACCCTTTGGATAAAGAGGCTTGATACCACTTCTACCATCCTTTAAAAGATTGGTTTTAAAGTTAAACTTGAACTACGCTATCTCTGTGAGTTACGTAGGCAAGGCCATCTATGATGAGCCCCTGAGGCATTAAGTCTGGCCCTTAGCTCTTGTACTTTTGAGTTCTTCCTTGATCTTGCCACCCCTTACCAATATTTTACATAGTTTGCATCTTTATGAAACTAGTTTAAAATACCTTATGATTGATTTAGCTAAGTTATTGATGTAGCTTATCGTACGATCTTGTATGTAATAAACTATGAATTTTATATCATGCATCTAGTTGTGTAGCAGTATATACAGGTGCATGAAATAGAGAGGCAAGGATAATATGATACACATGCAAGAAAGAAAAAATTAGGTATGCAGTTGCAAGCCATGTTGGTTATTTGAACATCGTAATAAGCTCTATAGTTTCATTTTATAGATGCGTAAGTCAGAGGGGGCTTACAATAATAAATCATGTAATGTTGTAATGTATTTTCTGTTATTGGATCAATGTATTTTTCCCACTTATTCATTATGTTGGCATACTTATTCATTATTTTCATTATTGTTACTTTATTTTAGGTCTTCTCAATGTCGACTACTAATCATTGGTTTCTCTTTCTCCCTTGGGAATGCTTATCAAGTAGAAATGATAGGATACCATCTATCTTTCTTGAATACTCTTTATCAAAATGGGATCAATGTCCTTTATCTTCAATTGAATAAGGGGTGCAGAAGGTTCCTTTGCATCCATTGGGTATAGAAATTGAGTGGTATACCCAAACAATGCAAAGCATCTTCTGCACCCTCAATTTAAGTGAAGAGAGAAATGCCATTGATACCCTTTGGATAAAGAAGCTTCAGAACATAAATATGATATCCTACCATTACTAATTAATAAGAATTTCCAATGGATCATAGATTCTCTATCCTACCATAGACACGTGTGAGTTCCTTATCATAGCCTTAACATAATCTCAATCTCATGAGGTTGTAGTGGACCCAATTGATCTAGATTGACCAATAACAACTTCCACTTTCTACATTGAAAAAATACATCTCTCTTCAAGGGTGGGTTATTCATTACTACCATGTCATGTTGTATTTAGTTGTATGTAGCTCTAATTTTTTATTGTCTACTATGCAATCTTTAGCATATGTATCATGTGACTTATGCAAATCTAATTATGATTGCCCTTAATATCTTACAAGAATTTTTTGTTCATCGTAGTTATGAACCGTTGGGTAGGTAACCTTATGAGGAGGTCTACGTATAACTTATTTGTAGGTAGAATCTAATTATGATCTCATCCTTGTTCACCTAAGTGGGTGGTAGCCATTGAAGACACTGTGTGGGTACTCTACCCTAGAAAGGGGTTGTGTAACCACTTCTACCATCCTTTAAAAGACTGGTTTTAAAGTTAAACTTGAACTACGATGTCTCTATGAGTTACGTAGGCAAGGCCATCTATGATGAGCCCCCGAGGCATTAGATCTGGCCCTGACTATATTACTATATAAACAAGGGTTGCACTGCAAGTATAGTCCCTACCAAGTCCTGCAGTATAGTCCCTACCAAGTCCTGCAAAATTGGATGGATGGAACTATTTTAGCAGTGTCAAAGTAATTTTCTATATCATGAATTCAAATAGCTATTTAAACATTATCAAAATAGTGAGCACAAAAACATAGTTGCAAATTTACATGATGAACAAATACAATGATAATTTGTTAATGCTTTTGAACAATTTTCACATTGCAATACATTTAGTTTGCAACATAATTATTTTATTTTATATATTTATAGTTCATAAATTAAAATAAAGCATATTAGCATAAGTAATTTGAAATTTTGAATCACCTAGAAAAAGAGATCATTAGTCTAAGTGATTTATTTTGTGTCAATTGAATCTCTCTAATTTGGTTTTCTATTGGTATCATTCTTCTTACTACATTATATTTTTTTTGCATCTTATAATTTTTCACTTGAATTATTTTCTAAAATGCAATTCAGGTGAAAATTTTGTGAAAACTGCACATGCATCATAGTCTGTTCACATTCTTCTCATGATCTCCTCATAAACTTGCTCATAAATCTCTTTCAATTATGCTCATGCATCTCCTTCACTCTGCACATGCATCACATTTTGGATTCTTATGCGTTGAAGAACGGTTCCTCAGTGAAAAAACCCCTAAAAAATCTATATTTAGATAAATGAAAATGACGATACTAATCTGTATTCTAAGGATTGACAAGGTCATATGGTTAACTTGTTGTGTGCTGAATATTTCAAATACCTTTATATCCTATTGCAGAACAAAAATGCAACTGCTTAATACATATTTGAGATGATCACGATTGGGTAGTTGACTTGATGTACCTTGTATGCTCTTTCATTACTCATTGCCGTGATATTGTTGTTTTTGGAATTCACATTAGACCCTAAAATGATAAGGTTTCAAACAGTCACATTTAATTCCCTATGACCAAAGTGGAAATGGTATCTTTCAAACAATCTTCAACACACCTTATTGCAATTGTGATACCACTGTATGATGTTTCCTTCCTTTTCTATGTCCAACTTATTTCATCATGGCCTACTGATTTGAATACCAATGTATCACTCTTTAAGCTGGTCTAATACCATTTAATCATTGTAACTTTGGAGATATAAAATTGTTTTGTAGTTGCACCTGTAAGTCATGTAGAAGGCTCCAAAACATCATTTCTTCAAAACATTGATTCTGCTCCAGAATTTTATTGATAAAAACTAGTTGTTATACATTTTTGGTAAACAGATTGTTCTTTTTCTTTAACTCTAGAATGCCCCAAATATCTAAGAATGATTGAATACAACAGTTGGGAAATTGAGGCTGAACAACTAATTTCCCTCTGAATTTAAAGGTATAGCTCCCTTAAGTAAATGATCTTCAATGAATATTTATCTTTCCTATCCTAATAGGGGTATGTTCTTGACCTGAGAACAAAAGAGGTAAACCAAGCTAATCCTAGGTAGGAAATAGCTCAGGCAGGATAAAAACCGATCCTAACTTTAGCCGATTTCAAGGCTTCATCAATCATATGATTCCTTAAAACTAGTAATGCAATAATAGATAATACAAATGAAAATGCAAGGCTTAGAGATTTAATAATGAAAAGACAATGAATCAATCTATTTCACATGGATATCTCCCAGATTTAGAAAAGTGCTAGATTTCCCCCTAATTAACTATATCAAATCATAATACAGAATTCCGGTTCAACCATGAACTATAAATCTAATCCCAAAGAAACATTCGAATATAATAGATAGATAAATGCAATGTAGTGGAACAGTTAAAGAAATGACATTTACACATACAAATTTGACTCAACAAAATGCTATCTTTCACACCAAAATTTAGCCGACCTTTTTATTAACTTTCAGTATAGTACATATAGAGTTTGAGTCTTGACTGTTGCAAAAAGAGTAACCAAAATGGTTCAACTTCTTTTAAGCAGAAATGATAAACAAAGGTTTATCCGTTACAATATCATCAAAATTTGGCACAAAGGGGGAATCTATCTAAGCTTCAGTTTCATTCCCTTTGCCTAATTTAGCTCTATAGGCAGTGATAGTTGTAATAAATCGGATGAGCTCTTCATGCCTGTTGACATGGAAATTGGTATATCGGATGAGAAATTTGGAATGTTCCTTGGCCAGGCTCTTAATTGCATCCGTTCGATCTTTCAACTCTTCCATGGCTTTATAGATACATCCACTCAACTACTAGAGCTCTGGCACCTTGTCCAAATGAGTGGAAGACTGCTTTGATAGCTTATGCACATAATCAGAAAATGATTTTTGCATATTATCCAATTCGATCATTTCTTTTCCCTGTCCACTGGTTTGTGATTCTGTGTGCAGACTTTGAAGAATCTTAAATTCTTTACTATGCTCCTCCTTGATCTTAACATCTGTTTGTTGCAACCCAGTCTCAGCCTGAATGATCATCTCAATTTTAAACTCTAGACTTTGAAGCCATTCGATTAGAGGTCCATCTCCTTTCTGCAGAATCTTGGCTTTCAATGCCTCCTTGGGCTTCATCTTTACTGCCACATGAAGTTTCACTATGCATTCTAGACACTTCGCTCTCTTAGATGTGAGAGTTTGCAAATTCATCTCAATATTGCTCCTTTCCATTTCCAGTCTTAAGAGAGCATTACCTAACTGCTCAACAACTACCAATCCTTCAGATTCGAGTCTCTCAACCCATCCCTTGCCAACCTGTGTGAAGTGCATGTCTTCTTGCAGTTTGGCTATTATGGCTTGATTCTCCGTGGCACTGGGATCAAAAGTGGTCTGAGTACTGGGAATACTACCAACTGGAGTGACCAACTACCGGATGAAATTAGTCAGTTCACTGACTTCGGCCTTAAGTTGTACCTTAGCCATTTTAAGTTTGTCCACCTCTTCTTCAATTACTACATTAATAGATTTCCACAAATCTAGTTTGGTATCATGTCAAGCTAAGCCCATGTCAAATGAGTGTAGCTCAAAATCTGAAGGAGTTTAATGTTCAAACCTGCCCTCCTTCGTGGGTTTCGCTACCTCCATAGTGAAGTGCCCAGTTTTTGGATCTTGACCCAATGTGGACAACGTGTTTATTTTATTATCTTTTGCTGCAGCGGTCCTGGGTTGCAAGGCTCGAGCTAAAGTATCTTTGTTGGGAGCTCCTTCTTCTACCCTCTTTCTTTTGCATTCCAGAGTGTTGTCTATCCATGACTCGGCGCTATTGACCTTTATGGCAGAGACCAAATCCTCTATAAATAGTTTCCAAATAACTAGAGGAATAGACTTTGGTCTTGAAGCAAATAGATTTATGAAGGTAGGGGAAGAGGGCACCAATATGATGACTTGAGTAGCCTCTTGTTGCTTCTCAACCCTCTTGTCTGATTCTGTGGCTGAGGTATTGGAGGTGTCCTCACCCACCTCTGCTATAACAAGAGACCCTCACCTTGGAGTATCTTGGGTTGAAGTGTTGGCTGGTGTATCTACAATGACTACTTTGGCTGATTGCTTAGGTCTTGCACCTTTGGTGGGTTCTTTTGTCAACTTGATATCTAGAAGCGGGCATTCTCCACATATCTTCTTTTGTTGAACTTCTTTTTCAGGAGGTTCATCACCTCCCTCGGTTGGCTGAGATGAACCTTTGGCCATAGTTGGGAGTATTATTGAAGAAGTTGTTGCGATGTTTGAACTATCTTTTGCTGGGGTCCTTTGAGTAGGAGGCTTCCTTTCTGATCTCTTCCTTCTTCCTGCAGTCCATTCAAACTATTGCTTTGTTCTTTTGTAGATCCCACCCATCAAAGTCTGCAAATCATTGATAGCTTTCTCCATCATTAGCTTGGAGCTTATGGGGAGGGGTTTGATCTTCTCCAATTATATATCATCATACATGTATTGGCTGTCATCTTCTAGTCCCTCAACCGCAATGTTAACCTTGAAATTTTTGATTTGTTCAATAGTTAACCTGGCATAAAATCTTTCTCTGCTCTCCAAGTCATCTTTATGATTAGCCCAGTAGTCTTCAATATCATCAACATGACAAATCAAATGACTCATTTGCAGATGGTCTTGGGAATAATTTACAGGATCATAGAGTAGCCTCAGAACATCATATGTTTCCAACTAGAATCTTTTGGAGAAAGTCTTTAGAACATTCTTTGCTTCAGACCGAGACACACAACTATAAGCTCTAATGGACACTAGGAACTCATAGCCTTTCTTCTTAGCATCGGTGTAGATCAGATTCAATTGGAGTGCCTACCTCATCA
Source organism: Thuja plicata (assembly GCA_018584345.1). Lineage (NCBI taxonomy): Eukaryota > Viridiplantae > Streptophyta > Pinopsida > Cupressales > Cupressaceae > Thuja > Thuja plicata. Next base: position 204,234 of record MU226809.1, read on the forward strand.
CCTCAATCAACATGATCATATCATCAAGATATCTGGGTAGCTTCAAAGGGAAGTCATTAAAACCTACAAAATGAATATATGAGAAGTCCACAAACTGAATGAAAAAGCACCCAAACTAGCTAATAATAGCCATCACTTCAGGAGAAAATCTCCTTTCTGGATAACCCTGTAGCTCCCTGCACAATCTCATTGTAAATGTATTGTTAACTATGAGATAGTCAGCATAACTGTTGTGTAAATGTAAATAGGGGAAGAATTCATAACTCTTGACATCCTCTGGAAATTCTTCTAATCTAGGAAGCCCTGGCCAAATTTGAATTGTGGCCAATATATACATTAAAACTGAAGACATGTAGAATTCATTTTGATGTTTAGCTCTATCTAGGGCATTGGCCACATTTTCACTTACCTTAAATGCCCAATCAATAAAATGGTGTTGAGAAAAGATCACCTGTACCAAGAAGAAATGATGATCAATGAAATTGAGCACCTCACTCTCACCTCTGATCTTGTGAAGTAGCCCCAGGATCTATGATTTTTAGCTTCAGGTTAGTGTCGTATAGTGTTTTTGGCTGCTTCCCTTTGGTGCTTCTAGGCTCTTGAAACCATGCCTTCATTATCTCCTTCTTCCATATTGACTTCTTTGCTATATATTCAGTCACTGACTAATTGTATGCCATTTCTGAATATTCAGCTTGCTCTAGGATTCAAAGCGAGTTTTGAACCGATTCTCTATCTATAGAGAGTAGCACTGTGTCATTGGGCAAGAGGATTTTATTGGTTTCTAGGTTGTATCAAGCTATGCATTCTCAGAATATTTCAGGGGCTTTAACAACTATAGGAAAACCAACAGCTTCAACTAATCTTCTCTCCTTCAGCTTCTTAGTGATGGGATGGATCTAGTCCGCCTTTAACCTGTTCTGAAAGTTCTGCATATCAAAGAACTTCAGAGATGTATCTGAAATGTTGTGCCAGTCGGATGTGATTCTATTCAACCCGTCAAAACCCATAAATCTGGTAGCCATCTTTGAAACTTAGAATTTGAGATTAAGGAATTTGGGGATATGTTTCTGGGATGTGAAAAGCATGAAACAAGTATTTCTAATGCTTTCAAATTGAACAATTTATAAAAAAGATGGTAGCCTCTGTTTGCAACATTTCTCTGATTTTATAACTTTTGAATTCCTATCATTTAACGACCGAATTCTTGCACCACACGAATGAAAAGACTTAAGCATTAATGAAAAATCCCATTATGATCCCAAATGACTTTATTTGAATTAATGTCTTTACTTTTAGGGGCTGTTAAGCAACATCCTATCACTTTAGTAACTATAAAGGTAATTTTATAGAGGCAACATAAAATCACTTTTCCGCTTCCCTTTGGGCGGAGAAATACTTTTGAGGTGCTCCCGACTTGAAAATATGCTGAAGGAGGGTTTTAGCATATCGAGATGCTAAACTGATGTGCTTGATTGTGTCGACATTCTTTATTCCTCCAATAACCTATGAGATGGATCCCTTTCCCAAGTGTTTCCATTTTAATGATCTGGCAGAAAGCATACTTCGCAGGTTGAAACCCGTATGTTGGAGAAACGGAGAAGCCATTTTCCGCTTTTCTTCCAGTAAACTTGCACCTTGAATTCTTCCCCGTTCAATCGATCTCCTTCACTTGAAATTGATTTAATCTGAATTCCAAAGCTTCCTTATTCCCAAACTTCTCATTTTCAACTTTCACTGACTCTTGAAACTTTCAATTTTTTTGATTGTGGAAAACGCCCTCTGGAGGTGATTTTCTGCCAGGGAGAAGCTCAAAACTCATTTTTCACCAAGGCTGCAAAATGAAGTGTTAAGGCTAGATACTTCAACTACACATAATTCCAATGTTAGAATCCTTCGAAACATGACCTTTTTTTGATTTTTGAACCTAACCTACCCAAAGAAATATGATTTCAGATCCAAAATCCCACTGGCTCACAAAGGGGAGGTCAATTTGGAAAAATCTAATAAAGGTCTCCTAGCCTAATGGGATATCTAAACTTAGACTTAGGACTCATATGAAGTTTTTAGATTACTACTACAAACTAAACATCTACTTTGTCTCAAAGGTATGTAGACCAAAAGTGGGGCAACAACTCGCTCTGTCTGGGGACTTGGACATTCACATGTCCAAGCAAGGAACTCAAATGTCTGGTTTCACAAAGCTCAATAAAGGGCATCTCACAAAAAAACTAAAGCAAGACACAGAAAGAAAGACATAAAGGAAACCCAACTAAGGAAAACAAAATAAGGAACTAAACGTAACTATAGTACAATACAGGGGTTACCTATTTTAAATTTAGATCTGATATAGCTTCAAGTCCTGATCATTATATGTTAGGGGTAATGCTTCACCATCTGGATAAGTTAGCTTAAAAGAATTCCTCTCAAATTCTTGATGGATCTTAAAGTGTCCTTTCCACAACGTTTCAAATTTCCCATGCATACCTTTGGGTGCTCTATGCTTATCCTACAACAATACCATATCTCCTTCCATAAATTTTTTAGGTCTACTTCTTTTGTCAAACAACATCTTCACACACATTTGATGCCATGTGATGTGATCAATCATCTCCTTCCTTTCTTCTTTGAGCTTATTCAAGTACATGATCCTCTTTTCTAAGCCATCTCTGTATATATCATCTTCTACTACTATCCTCAATTTTCAAGTAGCTAGCTCCAGGGGTAGTGGGAGATTAACTTCAATTCCATAGACTAGTTCAAAGTGGGAAACACTGATAGCTTTCTTGGCGGTCACCCTATCGTCCCATAGTGCTTCATGAAGCTTTTGTGCCATGTCCTTTGGTTATCCGCTACAAGTTTCTTTACTATATTCACCAAATTCTTATTACTGGATTTAGCTTGGCCATTTCCTTGTGGGATATAATCTAATGAGTGGCTAATTGAAATACCATACTCGAAATAGAATTCAGTAATCTCCAGAGAGGAAAAATATGCAACATTATCCATTACTAACTTAGTAGGTACGCCAAACCTCACTAGGATGTTTTCTTTGATGAACTCACATACTACTTCTGAGGTAGTCCTTTTGGTTTCTTTCACCTCCACCCATTTCATGAAGTAGTCTGTCGCGGTGATTATATAAGAATGGCCTGCACTAGATGTTGGATTAATAGGGCCGATGAAGTCAATACCCTACTGCTGGAAAGGATTTTCAATTACTATTGGTTTAAGAGGAAGCGCTGCTAGCTATGGTCTTCCAAAAAACATTTTGCATTTCTCACATCTAACAACCCAATGATACACATCTCTAAACACCCCCGGCCAATAATAGCACTGCCTCAATATCTTGAACGTGGTGACTGAGGAAGAAAATTTCCCTTCGCAAGCTTCATCGTGGAATACCTTCAGCAACTTCTCTTGATGTTTCTTATCCACACACTGAAGGAAAGTCCCATCTATGGATCTCTTGTACAACTAGTCATCCCAAATAACATACTTAGTAGCTTTCAACTTTAAATCTTCCCTTTGTTTCAGAGTTAATCCTTCAGGGCATTCACCATATGTCAGGAAATCCACAATATTTTCAAACCAAGGGTCTTGCATACTTACTGTCAAAACCAACTGTGTCACTTCAGGATTCTTGTCCACTCTATTTTCCACCATCACCTTGCACAACGCATTTCCTCTCACCAACTTGGTAGGCTTGATTTCTATGTCATACTCTTGAGTCTTAGCCACCCATGCTCCTCTTTTTTTACACCCTATATCTTGTTGAGTTAGTATACTTTTTACTGCAATATCAGGCACACATACAAGGGAGTGAGAGTGCAAAATATAGAATTTGAAATTCTTTAACGATTTTACTACTGCGAAAGCATGCTTTTCAATCTGAGAGTAGTTCAACTCATGATTTTTTAGAGACATGCTCATGAAAGAAATGGGAGCTTGAATTCCTTCCTCATTTTCCTGCATGAGGATGGTTGACAGAGTATGTTCAGAGGAATAAAAATATATTATGAAATCTTTCTTGTAATTTGGGTGACATAACAAAGGGGTGTTGGCTATGACATTCTTAATGATTTTGAAAGCTTGCTTTCCATGATCGTTCCATTTGAAACTTACATTTCCTTTCATCATGCCCACTATGCATTTGGTAATTTTAGAAAAATATTGGAAAAATCTTCCAAGGAAGTTTACCTGTCTGAAAAATGATTTTACTCCGGTTTTGTTCATAGGTAAGCTTAGTGGCTAGATTGCTCTTACTCTTTATGGGTCAATTCTAATGTCTTCTTGGGAAACAATGTGACCTAATAACTTCACTTCAGTCACGCAGAAGATTGAATTCTTGTGATTTAGTGAAATTACATCTTCCCTACACCTTTGTAATACCCTCCTTAAATCATTTATATGGTCTTCTCTTTTTCTGAAAAAGATAGTGAGATCATCTAGGTACATACCAATGATTTTGTTTTTCATGTCACTGAAAGAAAGATCCATACCTCTCTGAAAGGTAGCTCCAATGTTGATTAACCCGAATGGCATTCTTTGATATGCGAAAGTGCCCCATGGGGTAGTGAAGGCCATTTTTTGTTGGTCTTCTTTCTCCACTTCTATTTGATTATACCTTGAGAAGCCGTCTAACATAGACATCGTCTCTGCTCTAGCTACAGTCTGCAATAGATGGTCCATGTTGGGAAGAGCATAGTTATCCTTCAAAGAGGACTGATTAAGATTTTTAAAATCCACATAGATCCTTATTTCCTTGTTCTTCTTCCTTACCGACACTATATTCTCTACCCAAGTAGAATGATGGATAGGGTATATGATCCTTGCTTTAAGCATTTTGTCTACTTCCCTAAATATTGCATCAACAACTTTGGGATTGTAATTCCTTTGTTTTTGCCTGAATGGAGTAGCATCAGGTTTTAGGGGGATTTGATGCTTAAACTTCCCATTCATAAATCTCTTTAAATCTTCATAGCTCCAGGGAAAAATGTCTTGGTATTCTAGGAAAAGCTTCCTAGCTTCTTCTCTTTCTTCCTCTGTACAACATCTCCCAATATTGATCATCTTGGGATATTTTTCATTAGCGATGTTAATTCCCTCATATTCACTAGTGGTAGGACCTCTTTCAATTCTCTTCTTCGTAACAAAAGTATCATTTTTATTGAAGATTTTTTCAAGTGTCACTAAGTGGGGAGGGATGATATTACCTTGTAGCTAGATGATATTTGACTTATCTTTCTTCTTCTTACCATGACAGTTTCCTTTATGACTATTAGGGGCATCTTTATGGAAATCACCACCACTCTGCAAGAAGAGAAGGAGGTTCTTTTCATCCTTGAACACTTTCCAATCTTCCATGTTATCAGGTACAAATGGTCGATACATGACCTCTACTTGGTATTTCTTATCTTTGAACTCCGGGTGAGGAAGGAGTAATGAGGCTGATACTACTAAAGAGTCTACCTTGGAAATTAATTCTCTCGGTACAGATTCGATAAAGAATGCATCCAATGCTTCTATTTCATTCCATACTTTATTTCTGTAGTTCTTCAATCTATGATTCTTTATGGAGTATTGTTTTTTAACTTGGCGTACAATTAGCTTAGCATCACCCCTGGCTCTCAAAATTTTTAGGCCCTTTTCTTTTATAGAAATGATTCCTAATAGAAGGGATTGATACTCTACTGTATTTTTGGTATTTCCAAACTCCAATTTGTATGCCATGGGCTTAGATATGCCATCTGGGGATATCAGGACTACGTCTACACCAGATCCTGACGATGCACAACTACCGTCGAATTTGAGGGTCCAGATATTTGATGGTGTTTCTTTAGCTGAAGACTGAGTCTCTTCTTCTCCTAGTTCAATTTCCTCATCATGACCATCTGTAAACAACATATAATTGCCAAATTCTAATTCATGATATAGAATCTAAGCTTTGGGATCATCAAACTTCAACACTGTGAATTTTTCTTTTTCTTTAGGAACTAGTTTTATCTTTTTTCCGCCCACTGGGATCAGAGCTTGAGACCAATCTAGCTTTATTTCCCCTCCTAGGTCTCTGCAAAAACTCCTTCTTAGCAACAAACCGTAACTAGCGGGTATATCAACAACAAGTATTGTTAACAACATTTTCTTCTCAGGATGTGCTGCTAGAGCCACTTGGGCATCTTTGATTTGTCCAACCAGGGGTACTTGTTTGGAATCCATAGAGTAACACCTACCATGAGCTTTAGTGAGGGTAAGTCCTAAGGCTTTAGCTACAATTGATGGCATTACATTGTTTGAGGCTCCAGAGTCTATTATGCAATTACTTAACTTGCAACCATTAATATACAATGACACATAGAATGGGTCAGGATTTTGGCCTGGGAAAGTAGCCAACATAGATGACTCACCTTTCTCAATGGGGTCTAAAAATATAGACTCATTTTCTATGGTATTCATAGCATTTTGATTTATATTGTGACTCCCCTCTTTACAGTAATCTACAAGCTTTGCAGTTCTACAGGATTGGACTTAAGATAGTGTATGGGAGAAATTTGAATTATGGAATCTCTACAAAATTGAATAATGTCAAAAGAGCTTTGCTACTTACCTAGTTGTAGAATTCTCACTCCTTGATTGACTTCCTTAGAATTTGAAGTAGATGCCTCATTATTCTTGGGTGGAGATGTGGGAGTAGGGCCTTTATCTTTCTGAATCTGGGTTAGGACTATATAGGAGGTTTTCTCTATGGTAGAATAACATGTTTCTCCTTGTTCTAAATCTGATTCATACTCTAAATATAAGTATTTAGAGTTGCCATGTGAATATGAATCTGGTTCAGCTCTAGATGCTCCAGCATTCCATTCGTCAGTCTGATACATTTTCCAAGTACGGGCTACATCGGGACAAATTTCTTCGTCATGGTGTGTAGTTAAATGGAAGGCACACATGTTTCCCCTTTTAGGAGGAGATTCTATAGCTAACCTCTATGGTGGAGCAGTCAACTGTAACATCTTTCCATCGACATTCCTCCCTTCATTGCTTCTTCCAGGTTGTTCTTGAAAGTTTCATTGATAGGGATTATTAAATCTAGGAAGCTGCCTCTTGAAGGCGATGCATTCATTGGATAATTTTTGAATCATCTCATCTGATGATGTGGTGTTACTAGTACTGGTTCTAGATTATATCTCTCTTTTCCATTTTCCTGCCGATATCATGTGACCCTCTAACTCCACTGTAGTCCTTTGGGCAAGGTCCAAAGTGGCTAGATTTGTTCTCCTTAGATCATAACTGATATTAGGAGGCATAGCACTTATGAAAAATGTTTTCAAATTCCTGGCAGTAGGCCTGTCGGTTGTTGGGATACGATTCACAAGCTTGTTAAATTTGGCCACAAAATCTCTCATACTAATAGAAGGCTCTTTCTTGATGGAGGTCAATTGTGTCAGTAGTGCATGTTCATCTTTGACAGTTTTAAATCTCCCTTCAAAAGAAGCTCTCATGGAAGCCCAATCCGTGATGGAGGAATTGGGTAAGTGGTGAAACCAATCGACAGCACCTTCAACCGAGGTTTCCACAAATAATCTGATGGCCACATATTCTTCTCGCACTGCTAAGATATTCACTAAAGCAAAGAATGCAGCAATGTGTTCATCGGTAGATATTTTCCCATCTCCGGAGAATTTGGGGAAATTATTTCTTGAACCTGAGGGAAGTGGGTTATATGCTGCTAATTGTAATGGTTCAACTGCATCGGCCCAAGGAAGTGCCATAACTACCAGAGGTAGATAGGGTGTTAGGTTGACAACAGGAGGAGCAACTACTCCGTGCAATGTTAACACTTGACAAGTGGTAGGCAAAAGAGTTAATTGTTTAGGAGGTGAAGGAGGCCTATTTTTGCTCTTAATTTTTTTGTTCTTCTGACGGGGTACTTCAAGTAGAGAAAAATCAAGGTTTGCAAGTCTCTCAAAAACTGGGTCTATGTCACCTTCCTTCTTCGCACTCCTGAGAAACCTCTTGGGCTCCAGGGTTCCAACTAGTCTTCTAGTCTAGCTTCACGCTCGACTTGACATTGTGTCCTTCTTATGTTTTTCCTTTGGATGGCTCTTCCAAATGCTTCTGCTCTAGCTTCTTCTTGTTCAAGCACTTGAATAGCATTTCTATAGTGCTCTATATCTCTTCTGTATCTCTAGGAAAAAGTGTTCAACGAGGAGATGAGGTCCTCTTGATTGTCTTGGAATCCAAGATTTGGTTGGAGCACAAGAATTATGTTTTCATGGGGAAGCACCATCTTTCTCCATGATATGCTTATGGTATAACGACTGTTCATTTCCCCAGCAGAGTCGCCAAAAATCTGTATTGTTCTTTTTTCTTTAACTCTAGAATGCCCCAAATATCTAAGAACAATTGAATACAACAGTTGGGAAATTGTGGCCAAACAACTAATTTCCCTCTGAATTTAAAGGTACAATTCCCTTAAGGAAATGATCTTCAATGAATATTTATCTTTCCTATCCTAACATGGGTATGTTCTTGACCCGAGAATAGAAGAGGTAAACCAAGCTAATCCTGGGCAGGAAATAGCTCAGGCAGGATAAAAACCGATCCTAACTTTAGCCAATTTCAAGGCTTCATCAATCATATGATTCCTTAAAATTGGTAATGCAATAACAGATAATGCAAATGCAAATGCAAGGCTTAGAGATTTAATAATGAAAAGGCATTGAATCAATCTATTTCACATGGATATCTCCCAGATTCAGAGAAGCGCCAGATTTCCCCCTAATTAACTGTATCAAATCATAATACACAATTCCGGTTCAACGATGAACTATAAATCTAATTCCAAAGAAACATTCGAATATAATAGATAGATAAATGCAATGTAGTGGAATAGTTAAAGAAATTGCATTCAGACATATGAATTTGACTAAGCAAAATGCTATCTTTCACACCAAAATTTAGCCGACCTTTGTATTAACTTTCAGTATAGTACATATAGAGTTTGAGTCTTGACCGTTACAAAAAGAGTAACCAAAACGGTTCAACTTATTTTAAGAAAAAATGATAAACAAAGGTTTACTATTACAATATCATCAAAAATTGGCACAAAGGGGGAATCTATCTAAGATTAAGTTTCATTCCCTTTGCCTAATTTAGCCCTATAGGTGGTGACAGTTGTAATAACTCGGATGAGCTCTTCGTGCCTGTTGACATGGACATTGGTATATTGGATGAGCCATCTGGAATGTTCGTTGGGAAGGCTCTTAATTGCATCCATTTGATCTTTCAACTCTTCCATGGATTTATAGATACATCCACTCAACGGCTAGAGCTCTGGCACCTTGTCCAAATGAGTGGAAGACTACTTTGATAGCTTATGCACATAATCAGAAAATGATCTCTACATATTAGCCAATTCGATCATTTCTTTGCCCTGTCCACTTGTCTGTCATTCTGTGTGTAGACTTTGAATAATCTTAAAGTCTTTACTTTTCTCCTCCTTGATCCTAACATCTATTTGTTGCAACCCTTTCTCAGCGTGAATGATCATCTCGATTTTAAACTCTAGACTTTGAAGCCACTCGATTAGAGGTTCATCTCCTTTCTGTAGAATCTTGGCTTTCAATGCCTCCTTGGTCTCCATCTTTACTACCACATCAAGTGTCACTATGCATTCTTGATAGTTCTCTCTCTTAGACACGTGCATTTTCAAATTCTTCTCAATATTGCTCCTTTCTGGTTCCAGTCTTAAGAGAGCATTACCCAATTTCTCAACAACTACCAATCCTTCAGATTTGAGTCTCTCAACCCATCCCTTGCCGATTTGCACAAAGTGCCTGTCTTCTTGCAATTTGGCTATTATGGTTTGATTCTCCGTGACACTAGGTTCAAAAGTGGTCTGAGTACTAGGAATACTAGCAACTGGAGTGCCCAACTACCGGATGAAATTAGTCAGTTCACTAACTTTGGCCTTAAGCTGTACCTTAGTTGTTTAAGTTCTTCCAGCTCTTCTTCAATTACTACATTAGTGGATTTCCACCAATCCACTTTGGTATTGTGTCAATCTAAGCCCATGTCAAATGAGTGTAGCTTGAAATCTGAAGGGGTTAAATCTTCAAACCTGCCCTCCTTCATGGGTTTCACTACCTCCATAGTGAAGTGCCCAGTTTTTGGATCCCGGCCCAATTTAAACAACATATTTATTTTTTTATCTTTTGCTAAAGCGGCACCAGGTTGCAAGGCTCAAGCTAAAGTATCTTTGTTGGGAGCTCCTTCTTCTACCCTCTTTCTTTTTCATTCCAGAGTGTTCTCTATCCATGAATCGGCACTGGTGACCTTGGTGGCAGAGACCAACTCCTCTATAAATAGTTTCCTAATAACTGGAGGAGTATACTTTCATCTTGAAGCAAATGGATTTATGGAGGTAGGGGAAGAGGACACCAATCTGATGACTTGAGCAACCTCTTGTTTCTTCTCAACCCTCTTGTCTGATTCTGTGGTTGAGGTATTGGAGGTATCCTCACCCACCTCTACTATAACAAGAGACCCTCACCTTGGAGTATCTTGGGTCGAAGTGTCCGTTGGTGTATCTACAATGACTTCTTTGGCTGATTGCTCAGGTCCTACACCTTTGGTGGGTTCTTCTTTCAACCAGATATCTAGCAGTGGGCCTTCTCTACATGTCTTCTTTGGTTGAAATTCTTTTTTAGGAGGTTCGTCACCTCCCCCAGCTAGCTGAGATGAACCTTTGGCCATAGTTGGGAGTATTAATGAAGAAGTTTTTGCAATGTTCAAAGTATCTTTTGTCGGGGTCCTTTGAGTAGGAGGATTCCTTTCCGACCTCTTCCTTCTTCCTGCAATCCATTCAACCCACTGCTCTATTCTTTTGTAGATCCCACCCATCAAAGTCTGCAAATCATTGATAGCTTGCTCCAGCATGGGGTTGGAGCTTATGGGGAGGGGTTTGATCTTCTCCAAATATGTATCATCATACATGTGCTGGCTGTCATCTTTCAGTCCCTCAACCGCAATGCTAACCTTGAAATTTTTGATTTGTTCAATAGTTAACTTGGCATAAAATCTTTCTCTGCTCTCCAAGTCATCTTTACGATTAGCCCAGTAGTCTTCAATATCATCAACATGACGAATCAAACGACTCATTTGTAGATGGTCTTGGGCATAATTTACAGGGTCGTAGAGTGGCCTTAGAACATCATATGTCTCCAACTAGAATCATTTGGAGAAAGTCTTCATAACATTTTTGTCTTCGGATCGGGACGCACGACTGTAAGCTCCAATGGAAATTGGGAACTCACAGCCTTTCTTCTTAGCATCAGCTTAGATCAAGTTCACTTGGAGTGCCTACCTCATCACCTCAATCAACATAATCATATCATTGAGATATTTGGGTAGCTTCAAATGGAAGTCATTAAAACCTGCAAGATGAATATATGAGAAGTTCGCAAACTGAATGAAAAAGCACCCAAACTGGCTGATAACAGCCATGGCTTTAGGAGAAAATATCATTTCTGGACAACCCTGCATCTCCCTACACAATATCATTGTAAATGTATTATTAACTCTAAGATAGTGAACATAACTGTTGTGTAACTGTAAACAGGGGAAGAATTCATAACTCTTGACATCCTCTGGAAATTCCTCTAATCTAGGAAGCCTTGGCCAAATTTGAATTGTGGCCAATATATACATTAAAAATAAAGACATGTAGAATTCATTTTGATGCTCAACTCTATCTAGGGCATTGGCCATCTTTTCACTTACCATAAATGCCCAATCAATAAAATGGTGTTGAGAACTTATCACCTGTACCAAGAAGAAATGATGATCAATGAAATTGAGCACCTCACTCTCACCTTTGATCCTATGAAGCAGCACCAGGATGTCTATGATTTCTGGCTTCAGGTTAATGCTGTATATTATTTTTGGAAGCTTCCCTTTGGCACTTCTAGGCTCTTGAAATCATGGCTTCATTATCTCCTTCTTCCATATTGACTTCTTTGCTATATTTTCAGTCACTGCCCGACTGTATGTCATTTTTGAATATTCAGCTTGCTTTGGGATTCAAAGAAAGTTCTAAACCGATTCTCTATCTATCTAGAGAGTAGCACCATGTCATTGGGCAAGAGGATTTTATTGGTGTCTGGGTTGTATCAAGCTATGTATTCTCAGATCAGTTCAGGGGCTTGAACGACTATGGGAAAACCAATGGCTTCAACTAATCCGCTCTCCTTCAGCTTCTTAGTGATGGGATGGATCTGGTTCGCCTTTAGCCTGTTCTGAAAGTTCTGCATATCGAAGAACTTCAGAGATGTATCTGAGATGTTGTGCTAGTCGGATGTGATTTTGTTCATCCCATTGAAACCCATAAATCTGGTAGCCATCTTTGAAACTTAGAATTTGAGATTAAGGAATTTGGGGATATGTTTCTGGGATGTGAAAAACATGAAACAAGTATTGCTAAGGCTTTCAAATCAAACAATTCATAAAATAGACGGTAGCCTCTATTTGAAACAGTTCTCTGATTTTATAACTTTTGAATTCCTACCATTTAACGACCAACTTCCCGTGCCACACGAATGAAAAGGCTTAAGCATTAATGAAAAATCCCGTTATGATCCTAAATGGCTTTATTTGAATTAATGACTTTACTTTTACGGGCCATTAAGAAACATCCTTTCACTTTAGTAACCGTAATTGTAACTTTTTGGAGGCAGTGAAAAATCACTTTTTCTGCTTCCCTTTGGGTGGAGAAATACTTTTGAGGTGCTCCCGACTCAAAAATATACTAAAGGAGGGTTTTAGCATATCAAGATGCTAAACTGATGTGCTTGATTGTGTCAACATTATTTACACCTCCAATAACCTATGAGATGGCTCCCTTTCCCAAGTGTTTCCATTTTAATGATCTGGCGGGAAGCATACTTCACAGGTCGAAACCCACCTATTGAAGCAACGGAGAAGCCATTTTCCGCTTTTCTACCAGTAAACTTGCACCTCAAATTCTTCCCTGTTCAATCGATCTCCTTCGCTTGAAATTGATTTAATCTGAATGCCCAAGTTTCCTTATTCACAAACTTCTCATTTCCAACTTTCACTGACTCTTGAAACTTTCAATTCTGTTGATTGCAGAAAATGCCCTCTGGAGGTGATTTTTTGCCACAGAGAAGCTCAAAATCGATTTTCCGCCAAGGCTGCAAAATGAAGTGTTAAGGCTAGATACTTCAATTACACATAATGCCAATGTTAGAATCCTTCAAAACATGACCTTTATCAGATTTGGGAACCTAACCTACCCAAATAAATATGATTTCAGATCCAAAATCCCACCGGCTCAAAAAGGGGAGGTCGATTTTAGGAAATTTGATAAAGGTCTCCTAGCCTAATGGGATATCTAAACTTAGACTCAGGACTCATATGAAGTTTTCAGATTACTACTACACATTGAACATCCACTTTGTCTCAAAGGTATGTAGACCAAAAGTGGGGCAACATACATCATAGTGTATGTTGTCCTTTTCTTATCCTACTACTCTGTTGTGATCCTAACTGAAATGACATATTTTCCCTTACATTGTGTAGCAAACTGACATGTCTCCATGTTGTAGTTGTGATCATTGCCTTCCATTATATGATGTGATTTTTCCATGATTACTCTATCTTAACCTTCTATCTTGGAAATTCTCTTGGTCAACATTTGATTACTGTATCTTGATGTTTAAATGGTGACATTGCATTTTTTTATCATTTAGACAATAAGCATTCCTTTTGTCCTTAGCTTATATGATAATGGTATTTGACATACTTTTATCACCTCTAGCATCACTCTCCATAGTAGATAATGAATTTAGTTCTAGACTCTTGCATAGATACCTATCATAGTTCTAGACTCTTGCATAAATACCTATCATAGAATTTAGTTCTAGTATGGTGCAAGGCATCAAAGTCAAAAATACTACTTCAGTGAGCAACAATCAAATGTGTAAGCAGTCAAAATTTGATGAAGTAATATATAACATTAAAGATTCAAGTCAATTTTCCGCCCACTTGAATGTAATAAAGGTTGTTTACATAGTTGTGGTGTCAATAATGCTACTAGGGGTATGTAATATTTTGGCTATCCATGAATATCTGCAATCCCTAGATAGATTAAGATAAATAGTGGAGTTGAGATGGGCTCTACAACAAGCTCAAGCTAGCGAGTATGTGTTGCGGGCAAGGAAACTGATGCCATATGTATACATGGAGGACCTTGGCATCTTCCTAGCAGATCAAAGAAACAACTATGGGGCTCATTACTTCTTCTGCAGGACATAGTATTTGCAAGAGTTGATAAGTAAGATTGATAGTGAGATTTAGGTCTTATATTTTTTGAAGATTTGATGTTGGGAAAGAAGTAATAGCCTCTTTCCATTTTGCATCTCATCATTGCATAAATCTTTCTTTCTAGAAAGGTTATTTCTTTTGTGATTCAAATGTCTTCGCTGAGCTTTACTCTCTTTTGCTGAATAACAAGGATTCTGATCCTTCTACTGCTCATTTAGTGGGACTAGGTACAAGCACACATCTATTTCCAGGAGAGCCCAGTAGAAAAGATGAAATATATTCCGGTCTTTTATGTTTATACTTCAATCGTTATTGTGATTGCACACAATTGATAGAAGTTTGAATTTCTAAGGTCATCATTTATACTTTTTGAAACTTTTTGAGACTTTAAAAAATAGAAACATGCATGTGTGTTTATACTTAAATCAATGTTTAATGATTGAACACAATTGATAGAATTTTGAATTTCTAACGTCGTCGTTTATACTTATTTGAAATTTTGCAAGACATTTAAAA
>MU226809.1:240745-275643 GCA_018584345.1 Thuja plicata
GTGTTGAGGGATGTTGTGCAGGTGTTCCCTAAGGTGGAGGAGTTCCCAAAGATCCAAAAAGATGAGTTTTGAAGCCCAAGACTCCAAACTGGTCTAAAAATAAGATTTGTGCCATTTTCTGATAATAGGGTGTACGGACAATTCCAAGCTACGGGACCTATAAATTCCTTGTGGGTTTTTTCCTTACCTAAAGAGTATCAAAAAATATCAGGGGGTCCTTTGAGAGATTTTTTCTATTTTTAAGGTTTCCTAAAAACTAGGAGGGCTGATTGTGCAAAAAAGCTATAAGGCCTAGAAAGTAGGAACTAGAACCCGATGGCAATATGGATCAATTTGGTGGTTTCAAACCTAGGTTGGAATGGAAAAATTAAGTATTTTTAAGCCCTAACCCTCCTGAAAATCCAAACTTAAGTGTAGGGCTTGGAGTGGTTTGTGAAGAAGGTTCTTGTGGAACACAAGAATGGTGTTTTTTAACATGATAGTTAGTTTCCTTGGTTGAAGAGGAAGAACTGATTCTTCAAGGTGTTGAAGGGTGGATTGAGGAACCCCTAGAGGTCCTAAGAGAGACCTATTAAGAGTTTAAAGAAAACTCAGAAGGTTACCAAGGAGGCTCCCTATCATTCCCAAGCCCATATAATGTCCAGTTTTGGCTATAAAGGCATTTGGACTTATTTATTTATTTACATTTTTTGCCAGACAAATGCGAAGCAAAAAACTTGCATTTGTGTTTCTTAAACTGAAAAGTACATAGTTATAAGTTTCATATTCATAGAAGAATCATGCATATGCGTAACTTTACTGGTCAACAAGTTGCGTAGCTTTACCAAATAGATGCATATCATGTTAATTTGGTTTAAAATGCATTTTTAAGGTTCTAGGACCAAACTAGAGGCATTAGGGTTTTGAACATCATATGTATAGATCATAAATGATTTGTATATTAATGATTGATCATAGTATACAATTTTGATACATTTTTAAATTCCATGGTGTGTTTTTGATTCATTTTGAGTACCCAATTAGGGTTTAGGGTTGTCCAATGGATGAGGGGCAAAAAATGTATTCCTAAACCTGCATTTATTGTTCTGATGTGATTATGGGACTCATAATATTTTATCATTATGATATGTGAAACATGTATACACCTATTATGCTTTTATTTTTTGGGTAAAGAACCTAGGTACAATAGGTGAGTGGTTCTCAATGGGGGTCGGGACCTTAAGTGGCTAGTAGGGTAACCCATTGACTAGTTGTTTAATCAAGTGATAACCTAAACAAATGAACTAGAAAGGGGGAAATACACATTAAAAATATTAATTGATGCCTTTCCCATGCTTCTAGTGCTAGTACAAGGTAGGGTTGGGAGTGAGAGAAGGTTTCGATTGAGATGGTGCAATCAAAAAACCCTATCCTCATGAAAGGTGTTCAGTTTTGCATGTGCCTACTTGGGGGATGAGGTCCAAAGAGACTGCTAGGGTAACCCAAGGGGTGAGGGATATGAAATGGAACTCACCCTAATTGTGACGTAGAGTCTTTATCTCCTTTGGTTTTTGTGATTGCCTCTGGTAGTTTTGAATGGTTGATGCTTTCTTGTTGTTGTTTAAGCCTTATTTTTAGAAATGGTTACCACCTTTTTGTTTGTCTTTGGTTTGTTTATGCTTGCATGGGACTTGGTCTCTATCTTCTAGAATGGGGGAGTGGGTCTACAGGTTCCACGTGGTTGGGTGGTTAATATTTTGTTATCGAGGTTCACTTCATAATGCATGGATGGATCTTGCACTTGTACCTTTCAGATTTTTGCATCGAGACTTCTTCTTATACTTATCATCATCATGTGAAGTACTCTTGTATAATCATTTATGTAGTTGTATGCTCCTAGAAGGAGTTTGATGCAATACTATTTGGAACAATGTAAGGGGTAGTTCTAGGTGTAAGAAAAGGGAGAAATGGATATGTTGTCATTCCAATTTTATAATGTGACTAGTGAAAGGAAAAAGGTTTATTTATGTTGTTAAATGTTAAGTTATTTATGAATGCCTTGTTAACTTGTAGGAAAGTTAAGTAAAATAAATATAAGCAAATGAATCTAGGAGAATGAATGTATAATGTTGGTTAAATTTTCATACAAATGAGTAGAAAAGAAATGAAATAGGTAAAGGTTAACTAGCTTAATGATTGTAGTGTACTTGTTATAAGAGGATTCTTAATGATTGTTCATATAGCTAGATACCTAGTGAATGATAAATCATTAATTCAACTTGTAAATGAACATTATGGAAATGATTCCCTATAATCTTATAGTGAGGAACCTATATGTAAGGACATATGTATACATTTGTTATTATGGCTCTAGTAGGATGGAACTAACAACATCATCAGTTGTTTGTAAATATGAGATTACATAAATAGTAAAAGAATGATGAATTATTGTTGTGTAAGGTGCTAACTGAATAGAATTATATTTGTGTTTATGGAGACAAATGTACTTTTACTAAGATGGATTTATGATATGCTCTAGGATATGCTTTAATAGAAATGATAGAGGAATTACTAGTATGTATGTAACTTGATGCAAACATGATTATCTAATATGGAATAGCATGTGATGTTGATATACAATCATATGATTTGTTTGATTAGAATTGAATATATTGTTAGACCAACATGACCACTTAATGAGCTACTGTGCATAAGATAAATGGTATGAAATGTTACTTTTGAAAGTACTCTTAATAAGGGAAACAAAGATGACAATTAAAGTTATGCCCATTTGGTTAATTCTATGGATAAAAAGGAAATGATTGTGTCAGTGATAAATTGAGTGTCTGTCTTAAATGATTCCATGTTATAGATGTTGAAGAAAGAAAGAACTTAGGAAACATCTGTGTTGGAGCTTTAAAAAATGAGTCTAACCTAATGGATGATATGTTATATATTTCTCATATTGCATTTAATTGTGGAATGATGAATAAATTTATTGCACCTATTTTAGGTTAGATTAGTGTTTCCTCTCGGGTTCCCTTGGTGGGGCTTTACAGACCCCATATTCATTCCACCTCATTCCACTTACCCAAATACATTCACTTTTCATATCGAGACTTCATTTCCTTTACCAAATTAATTTTTGGGGTGTTCAAGGTCAATCCTACAACATGAAGTGCAAAATATAGTTATAAGTCCTAAACTTTGTGTTAAGTTTGACTCACACCTCAATTCCTATCCATCCTCGATATAACCATCAAACAATAGTACTCCAATGGGGTTGAACCGTGAGAGCAAGAACAATAACAATACAACTTAACCATTACATCATTACTAATATCAACACTAATTATTGTAAATTGACTTGGTAGATATTTGTACATATATTGTCATGTCTTAATATTTAAAGACATTCAATATGCCATTAATACACATATTAGACTTTAGAAGTGCAAATAATGTTTACAACATAATCTAATTTTGAAAAGCAATTCCCCTACAATATTTTGTAAACATTAGAAGTCAAATTTACAATAATTATAAACCAATCTTGCAACAAAGAAAGCTAAAATGAAACTAAGACTTTTTCAAACCTAGACAAACTTTCAAATTTTCAAAAAGCAAACATTAACTTGTTGTACAATGACAAATAATAGCATTGACAAAGTGGGGACCTCACATTGGGATTGAGAATATATAAAAGGTGGTTGACAAAGCTGCCACCTTTTAAAAGTGAAAACTGAGAATATTGTGTTTGAAACTTTTGACTGAAAACATGTTCCAGTTTTGCACAATCATTGTTTTTGGTTTCATCTCATTCTTCCCGCCTATAAAATTTCACTTCCCTCGACTAAATTCAGTAAGTTTATGAAAGGTTCTTCTTTTCTTATCCTTTTAAGGCTGCCAATTATGTTCAACCTTTTACATTTATCACACAGCATTCCTCGTGTTTTTTCAATTGATTGAACGTTTCCTGTAGCAGTTTTATTATTGTCCTTTCTATTTATTGTCATCCACCATTGTATGGTGGATTACAAGACACTGCTCTTTTTTTCTTCTTTACTTTTCCTTCTTTTATATTGTCATCTTTGGTATCTACTAAAAATGGCGAAAACCCATGACAAGATCGGAGCATGTTGCTCATTTTCCTCACACTTCCATTGCTGGAATGAAATACTCTTTTGTTTGACTGTTATTTTTGTTTCTTTTAAAGAATGCCCACTGATATTCTGCTGGTTTCAACATCATTAACACTATCATTGGAAGATGATATGAGAGTTGTCTACAAAGGTTTGATGGCTTGAGAATTGTTAAATTTAGGATTTTAAATTTGAGATCTTACGTGTTGTTGGGGTGTTTCATTATCCAGTTATTAATCTATTTTGTGATTGGTTCTTTTATGATTAATGTGTATGACTTAGTTTTTCAAACCTATGTGAACTATATTATATTTGTTCAGAGTTTCTAGCTTCACTTTGATACAATATTAAACTTTTCATAGATCAATTAGAAGTCCAAATTATACTTCTTGGATTATTTATCATTAAGCTATGAATCCATTTTGTGATTGTTCCTCTAACAATTTATATGCAATTCATTTTTCCTAACATGTTATTGGTATATTTGATATCTCTAATTAAATTTACACCTTAACCAAATTTAAAATTAAAATCAACATGATTGAATTTGTTTCATGTCATTAGGTTTCCACAATCCACGACGTTTAATTGCTTGTGTTTCTGGATTTGATTGTGTGTGTAAATTTTTACATCAATGTTTCAGATCACACTCCGTAATCCATCATCTGGATGAAAGAGAGCACAAAGAGCATCAAAGATGACCTGGTTGCAAATCTAACGGAAAACAAGAGGGAGAAGGTGTTTTTTTTTTAAATTTTCTTTTTATAATTTTTTTTTTAATAATTTTTTTTATAAATATTATGTTGTCTTATCACAAGTATGTTTCATAATTATATTTAGTGAGTAAAATCTTAAGTCAATCAAAGTTTTGTAATATTACATGAGGGTTTTAATAATGATGTTTGCATATGTTCATGAATGGAATCACATACTTAATATAAAATAAATAATATAAGTTTGACATAAGGTAAAAGGTGAAAAATGAGTTATTATCTATGTTATACAAAATTATTATATTATATAGATCAAAAAAATGTTGTGGTTTGTTAGGATTATTTGTATGGAGTAACACAATAATAATAATAATATGGATTCATCATCTACTACATACACAAGTATGTAATTGTGCAATAAGGAAAAGAAAGGGAACCAATACATGCAAGGGAGATTGGATTGTCCTCCTTTTCCTAATGCACAATTAGAAGAAAGATGACACACTAGGCTCAAGGTATGAATTAAGCGCTAAGCGGGTCAATGATCCTTCATAATGATGTATTAGAATAAGCTAGATCTAAAGGGATATTGATTGGATGATGCAAGATAGAAGGAAAAGCAAGAAAATATGACAAGTTTCAACAAACATAGATTGACAGAAACCAAACAGTAACTTACAGGTACCTGAAACAACACCCAGATGATAGTACTAACCTGTGATTTCAGTTTGGAGTTGATTTGCATGGAAGAGGATGCCATGACCATCCTGTTCTCAGGAAGAGGTTGCTAAAATCGTCTTGTTCTTAGTACTTTCAATTGATCTCAGTTGCACTCTTTTTGTAAAATTTGGTACTTTCTGAATTAAGTCTTGACATGTTTGCCACCTATTTTTGCACACATAACAATAGGGAAAATGTTGGGTTGAAGGGGTTTTCCTTAGTCGAACCGCAGTTGAGAAATCAACCTTCAAATAGAAATAAAATTGCATAAATGTAAAACATGTAAATGTAAAGGTACATATTAGATATACCTTGTAAATGTATATACCTTCGTAAATGGTTATTGAGATCATGATGTCTATGAATATGCTTTCTTGAATGTAGTTGTATGTTGGCTTTGAATCTGGTAATGTGAAGTAGAATCAAGGATGCCTTTCACAAATGCATAGATCCACAAATGCTCCTTAAAGGCCTTCAATGTTGTTATGCTTGATTGAATCTTGCTTTGAACAATGGATGGATGAATGCATGTAGATGGAAAAAGGATCTTCTTGCTTGATTGAGAACTCCTCTACTTGGCCATCATGGAAGAGAAGCTACCTACAATGGAGAAGATTTCCTTCAAAACTGTCTTGGATTCTTGAAAACTTGATCTTGAATGCCTAGATGTGAAATTGTAGTAAAGCACTTGAAATCTTGATTTTGGTTACCAAACTAGCGAGATATATGCCACTTTTATACCTCTCATGACATTTTGGGGTTCAAAATTTGAAGGAGGCTGACAAAGATAGAAAATCCCACTAATACCCACTAGACAGGGCCTCGATCCAAATTTGGGGCCAAACATCAGGGAAGAGGATGCCCAAGGAATCCTCTTACACCTAGAAGAGGCCCAAATTTCAATTGGAACCTAGGAAGGAGGAAAAAATGTAAAAAATACAGGAGGTGGGTTGTTGGATCAAGCATAAATGACATGAAATTGTGAAAGCACTAAAATGTGGCCTAATTGAGCATCTAATTATAGGTGCATATAATTTAGGACAATACATTTAGCGAGAGTATGAGAATATCTCATGCTTACATTAAAGTAGACCAATGCATAGGAAAAATATTTATCAAGGTAAAGGAGACAATGAGACACCAAGCGCTTGTTTACAGGACTTTGCAATGATCTCGCCAACATGAGAGAGAGTTGTCATCGAATATCAGAGTACCAACCAACTTTGCTTGAAGAGCTTTATCAGAGAGCAGGCTCTTCTTCTGTCCACGCACCTAGTAGTTGGGTCACGATGGTGCAGGAGTGGTTTAGTTGGACAAATGCTTGTTTTGTATTAAGGAGCCTGCAGACTCATCTAATTTTGGAGATTTTAAAAGAGGCAAGGTTTCCTACAAGTAATGGTTACCTTCAACAAAGAAAATACAAAAAGATAAGCTAGGGTTAAAATATTAATCTACTTATAGTCATGTTGTAAATCGCCAAACATCAACAATGCTCCAACAATAATACCAAATGCATATTTGATCATCAATCAAACATACATAAGTAGCTAGGCAGAGTATTGCATTTTAACAATCACCAAACTGGAGCAAGGGACATTAGGAATCATACAAAATGAAAAACATTGGTTAAGTCCAGAGCTAGAGACAACACAAAGCATAACACCATAAGAGATATTTCATTCCTTCATTAACTTCAAGAATCCAACATCACTGGTTGATACATCCATGGATCCAAGGGAGCATTAATCTATTGGTATTGAAAAAATACTAAACTAAGAGCATAAAAACAACTATTATAGACAAAAATATCATCAACTTCACCGAACCTTGGAATGGCTTGGGACTTCTTATTTATAGACAAGCCTCTATTATCTACCTTGGAATCCTCACCCTATACAACCTACTTACTTAAAATGCAATGCCCACAGTCGATACTACTTGTGCTGTCAGAGCCACTCTACTATATACAACCAACCATTGAGAAGATAGAAGAAAAGAGAGAAGATAGAAGAAGAAATCGGGAGATTGATCATTGGGAAGCACCCCCGAATGTATGATCTTGACTTATGTTCCTTAAGTGTTTCAAATCAGATGCCCCATAAATATGAAGATGATCCTCTATCTTTGAGTACCTTCACTTTTCATCAACATGAAATGCCAGATCGATGCCTTGGGCCTTGGGAAGATGTGTACAGTCTTTTACCCATCTTCTACCACCTCCAATGCTGTAGTGTACCTACTAAACCTTTGACATAAGATTGAAAATGATTTAAGATGGCTGCTGGTCATCTTCAGAGAAATCATCGATGCAAACCACCATAAAGAATACAAAAAGTAAAGTCCAAAATTATGGACTCTAGGAGCTTGTGCTCAAAGAATAATGAATAGAAGAAACAACCTGTGGGAGAAAAAGTTATGGAATATGGAGGGCTTATTGCTCTTGGAACTTTTTGAAGGTTGCGATCATCTGCATTATGCTTTCCTCATCTACTTATTTTAGATAATCCATGCGGCCAATGGCTTCATCAATGTAATCCTACACATCTGTGGTCTTGTCTTTAATCTTGGCAACAACTCAGGTGGTGTCACGAGCCTTCAAAATCATCTGGGTAACTTATCCCATCACCGAACTATAAAAATCTCCCGACTGCCGGAATTGGGCATCATCCAATTCATCAAACTTAACCAATAAAGAATCAATAGGGGAAACTCCTCTGGGACTTAATGAGTTTTACATTGTGAATTCCTGGATGAATGACGTATATTAATCCATTGGATTTTAGACCATAGCCACATGCGTGCTCAAGACCTTTACTAGTTGCTTGCTCATCCAAATTCGGAAAGAGAGTCTTGTTGGGTATAAGCACTAAGTAATGTACTGAGAGGAGGGGGCGGGGTGAATCAGTACAGTCACCAATTGAACTTTTAAAACTAATTTAGAACACCAGTAACAAACAATACTGAAAACTTATTCAATATGCATTATCTATTATTGTTGAACATAGTCATAACCATAAAACGATAAATGAAACAAAAATATCACAACCATAGACACATGTGACACAATGATTTTGGTATCGTGGAAACACTAATAAGAGGGAAAAACCATGGTGGGGATGGTTCCCACAAACTTCACTACTATAGTATAGAAGGTGCTTTGTTTACAAAAACTCTTTCTGAGAGTTATACATCTTGTTAGAGATGTCTAGTACATTATCAGGTGTATAATAAGACCTTTGAAAGTATAACTCATGTGAGGATTGAAATCTACAATCTAGAGATTCACCTTGTGAAAGGGTTTAGAAACAAAAGACTTATAAGAGTCTACCTTGATAAAGGATTTAGCTTTCTACAATTATCTGAGAACAACAAGTGATTGATCTATAATAACACTCCTTTCTTGTAAGGTCCTTTAGGTTCTATAGCTTCTCAACCTTCCATTCAATTTATGACTAAAACCTCTCCTTCAAATATTTTCACTATCTCCTGTACCGGTCACTGATTGATCTGACAATAGTTCCTCCTTCACATTATTGTCTCTGCTCCTTCTCTGATCTCTTTTCCTCAAATTCTCCAAATCTATATTCATCTCACAGATAGTCTTTTGTATGATTGCTAACTATTTTTTCCGCTTAATCAACACCATTTATTTTAAACTTGCGTTTAGGTCACTTATTACTTAAGGTTCAACTTCTTGTAGAATGTACCAAATCATCGTTAACCTTAGGAAAAATCATTCATCCAATGAAACTAATAGAATCTTTTGAATTTGAATAACATCCTCAATAAAATTCACCTTGATGTATAAATTAATTTGTCATTTAGCGATCTCAAAAATAACATTGTAAAGTTTATTTCAGAATACTGATAAATCATTCAAATTAGAATTAGACTTTACCATTTTAAGAATTGGTTGATCTAGGCATCTATGATATATCATTATACAACATCTTGTAAAAATTCTCCTCATAATACTTCAATCTCACTATACATTCACCAGATTTCCATCATGTTGCTGTTGTATACCTTAGTCGATTAGGTGTTCCATTAGATTCTTCATTACCAGTTGTGGTAAATTGTAGGACTAGATTATTTAGAATGTTTGACCATCAATGACAACATTTGATCAGACATGTATCAATTTTTATTATTTTTTCTAGTTAGGTGATCAATGCCAACAAGTCTGGTGTACTGGGTTTTTGGGAACTCAAAGGGTTTGTTCTCCAACACTTTGGTCTCGGCTAGACTCTCCTCTCCCAGGCTCAAAATTTTCTCGAGACTGTCCTTCTAATCCTCCTATTTTTTTGACCAGACCTACTATTCTGGGAGTAGCTTATTGAGTTGGCTGATAACATTATTAGCCTTGTACAAATTTGAGAGGGACTCTGATAAGAAGCTCTGAACTGATTCCAAATGTTCATTAATCCATTCGTCCACAACCAATACTTTCTTCTTCATCTTCGAGAATATATCTATGTCACCCTGGGGAAGTGACATTCTGGGGGCAGAGGACCTGGGCATTACAGAAGAGAGGGGGAGCACTAGTTCAATTAAAAGCCTCCGTAAGTTTGACACTGAATCCTCTAGCTCTTTTCTCTTCTCATCATATTTTTCATATCGGTCATGAATGGACTAGTTTGTCTCATCTAGGAGATCCAATTCACCTCTTCGATATTTTCACCCAGAGGGATCTCTGTTATGGTATAATCCTTGGCCACAACTTCTGACTTGTCATTGTCTCCTGGTGGGGCTGCCACCGATGCCACCACATTCCCATATGGGTCCCTTCGGGTTATATAGAGGGTTTGAGCCTTTGTGGGATTATTTGGAAACTGGCCTTTGGCCAACATCTTGACAAGGGACAAAGGGGCATATATCTCTGTCAAAATATTTCTCCTCCAGGACTCAAGTAGCCACTGTGGAGGGCCTTTTGTTTCACTTATTACTTTCAAACTCTGGGAGGTATCTCTAGGAGTCTCCTCTAGTTTCTCCATAATTATATCATCGATGTTATTGTCGAGATTATTATTTGCATTCTCTTCCCCCATTCTGTATCTTTTCTTGGGATCTCTTCCATGGGTGGCAAAGATTGGGGCGACTGCAACACTTGTTCATCTTGGGCCTCCTATTGAAGTCCCAGTACGATATCTTTTTTGCAATTGTCCAAATGAGGCAATGAGATTTTATAACTTGTGGAAGGCTGGAGCATTGCCTCTGAGGGTACAATTGTTCTCATATGTCTAGTTTCCCTAGCTGCAAGTAGTTTCTCTTCAACCTATTTATTCTCTTGTTCTTTTTCTTCCTCTACTTTCTTTCTCGTGACCTCCTTTTTTTGGTGTTCCTCTTCATGCTCTTGAGCATGTTTCTATTCCTCTTCATCCTTTTTCTCCTCCTCTCGAAGGGTACATGTATCTTCTTCTTGCGCTACCTCCCTGGTCACCCTTTCCTCCAATGCATGTAGGCTTCCCAATTGATCGACTTGGAAGAATTTGTCAACATTTTTCCAGGAGATCTACAAAGGATCCTTTAGGGAATAATCTTTGTCAGAGGAGGAGATGGATGGAATCTCTTGGACCTCAACCACACTTTCAAGTTTCAAGCTCAAGTCCCTATTTAGAGGGGACCTATCTGCCTTATGTTTCTTTCTTCTTTGGAGTGGCGCCCCGACGACCGCAATTGCTGCATCCTCTCCAAAATCCTCACTGCATGGTATACCAAGTGGGGAAACCAAGGAGGGAGACGTATTTAGAAGGGGTAGGGAGCCTACAGGGGTAACTCTGAAACCAAATGTCACTCTGGAGCTCATCGCTTCTGCTAGTTTCCAAGACTTTGCTATTTGCACATCTAACTGCTTCATTAGGGGGTCCAGGGTGGGGTCAAAAATTTGGGAAGATGTACTAATCTTCTATTTCCCCTAGGATTTGGATTTTTTTGCCACTCGGGATCCAGAGCTGGTTGCCACCAAAAATTGGTTGTCCAATCAGACACTCTTTGGGCACGCTTTTGCAAAATATGTGTGGCTGCACTCAATCACTGCCCTTGAGACAACCTCATTTGTCATAATTTATGGGGTTCTCCAATCCACTGGTAGGAGGTCCATCTTATCAATACCTATTTATTTATACTCAGGGTCTTCAAGTGACCCGTTGTTAGAAAAGGTCCGTGGTAAAGTCCAGAGGCTGAGGCGGTCCATCATGCCCTATGAAATTCTTACATAGTGTTAGCTCTAGACCTCAAATTCATCTTGGAAATCCTCTCAAAAATATTCTAAATGCACTGCATGGGGTTTAGATCCCTGAGGCATCACCTTCTCTAGCCAACCACGTGGATCATAATTCTTGCAGCTGAGTGAAAATTTGGCTAAGTTCAAACTTCTTAGCTCATTCTCTTCTTCTCGGGCTGTAGTGAGGGAACAGGTGTATCTACCGCATACAATAGGGAAAGATAATGAAGCAATCTTCTTAGTGGCCATCAGGGCATGCACTTCTAGTATCTGCGTGCAAACTCTAGTAATACCACTCTATCTCTACAATGATTTGGTAACAAAAATGGTGTTCCAATAAAACCAGTAACCTAGATATATGTATGCTATGAAAATTGGATGAAATAACATTCCCATGAGCTTATCATGGCCATGGATTTGGGAGACAACCTGAACCCTATATCCTTTATGAAAGCCTTGATCCTGTGAAACATGAAGGTTTCATTCACTTTGTAAAAATTCTAAAAAAACTCATCCCATTGGATCTGGGGAAAATGATCTAGGAGAGGACTGCCTCATCTTAGTTCTGAGGACACCAAATATCTCCAGTCCTTGGATTCTAGTGTGTTTTCGAGCTAAGGACCACATAAAAAAAGAAGTCATGTATAATTTGTGATCCTCTCCCACCTTTCTTATCTGGGCACCCACATTATTTGAGATGATAGTGGCCTAGTCAAAGCACTGCTTATTAGTAGTCATACAATACAGAAAGTAGTACATCTACAGAGAGAATTCCCAAGGATTGGGCTCCCTGAAGAATCTGTACAAGAATTTGATCCCTACCTAAATGAGCTCCTTGAAATCAGAGCGAGGGATATCCATCCTCATCTTCTTGTAATCCCGACGTAGAATTATTAGCCATTCTGTGTTAAGGTGGAGCAGGGCTGCAACTTCAGCCTCTATGAATTGAGTTATTGAGGCTACCCAGGTGAGGATAAAAGACCCTTGGAAAAATTAAATTTTCCAAACTTTGGCGATGTCATCATGATTTAAGGAGGCAATGGACACTCTAGAGGATGTCACAGTAGCTCTAATGGTCGCATTGTAGCTTTTGGCCAAGAGAAATATTAATTTTGAGGCTTGTACTAAGTAGAGAAAGCCATCTTCTTGGATGATTTTAGAGGCCTCTATGTTTACTAAGACTAGGTTGTTAGATTGTTGTAGCTAATATATGGCCTGACAGAGGCCCTTAAGTTTAGCCCAGGTGCCAAAATCTATATTTGTGACATCTTGGAGAACTGTTTCAACCTAAGAGACCTAGACTACACCATATTTATTGTACTTCAGAACCAATGGGAGATTATCCAAATCCTTTTCTACCTTTGATTTCTTGATGGGCACTGTTGATGTGCTTGGAAGTTCTAGAATTCCTAGAGGTGATCCTGCTTCTACCATTTTCACAATTATAACCTGCAAGACTGGACGATTGTTAGTATAGGATATATAATACATTAAGCTTAAGAAAAATTTGGATACTGAGATTTTTAGGATCACCTGTCTTGTCATAATGAAAAGAAACACGACATTATTTATCACAATAATATAAGGAGGGAGTGTTTTTTTCATGAGAAAACTGCAAGATATAAAATATACGTTTGAGACGGGAGAAGTTCAAAAATAGTAACTTAAGAAACTACCATGAAAGATGTTCCAGGAATTGCAAAAACACCCAGGGATGATAATCCCAAAATTAAAAAAGAACAAGTGAGGTAGTTGATGTGACATTAAATTAAGTGTCCGGTCATCTCAAAGTGCATATACGTGTATGCCCACTAGGGTGAAGTTATGGCACCAAATTAACAAAAGGAATGACACAAGAGGTATTATGGCTAGTTGGGACAATTTTAAATGTCCACTCATGGGAATTTGTCCTGCCATTAAGACAAATATGATAGAGGAGAGAGAAAATAGAACCGAGTCGTTGAGTGCACGAGCTCGGCTCTGCGACTAACTCAGATCCTACAACTTGGAAGATTTGGCACTTGATGTCACAACCTGGACTACCTTGACTCAACAAAGAGTCGGTAACCCTATTATTGCAATGTACGGTTGAAAAACCTCACAAAGAATTTTAGATTCGATAAACTCACACTATTTACAAAGACCAGCTAACTATACTAGACACCCAAAATGCATAAAGTTCACCTAGAACATGCGCAAAATGCTTCCAAATTCACAAAATACACAACTTGTGCAAAGTATACATGGAGCTACCAACCACTTACGTTAACCTACAGTTTGTTTAGACTAATCAAAAGAGAAAAAAAAAATCATGAGGTATATACATGAACTCACATGACACTTACACTATTTCACACTAGTTTACAAGCTACTAACAAAATCCACAAGGTACGTATTTATGAAATTCACAAAGCATTGAAATTTTTTTACAAAGCACTTACACCAACCTACACTAATTTAAACTAATTTATAGGGGACCCATCCACAGACTTCAACAAACCATGGAGGGCAGACACGAGAACCACACAATGAAGGAAAGCAAGCCCAAACACGCATGCAAAGACTATTTACAGTGCGAGCCCTAGGTGACATGGAAAATAAAATAGAAAACAAAAAGGAAATAAAATTAACCAGAAGTCCATGGGAGGGACCTACCTAAGAAACAAAATTTTGAAGAGGATGGTACTGAAACACCATTTCACTAGTTTCTTTGATGACCTAATGCTACAACTTGAACATGGTTACAAGCACCAGCATAATTTTGCAATTGAGAACTCGAGCTCGAAAACACATATAAATTCACCAGATTCTCTTGAGAGATAACTTTGTTCATTGTAAATGGTAAAGTGAAATGGTAAAATCCTTTTATAATTCCTAGGAGAGCCCATTAACTGCTAATTGGAATTCTGGGGACATGTAGATCATGAAGTCTGGACCTCGGAGCACCGAACGTTGAATTACTTGAGAAAAGGTAGAAGTAGATGCTAGAATCCCAAGAATCTAGAATTCCTTTGCCATAAGATGGGAAGAACTATGGGATCTGGATCCCGGAGAAACAAAAGACAAACGACAGAAAATAGAGAAAAGGAAAAAGAAAAGGGGGACCCAACATTTTGTCGGACAAAATGTAGGGATAGGTATGGAGGGCATAACAACGCCCAACTAACTTAGATACTCATAAAATCAAAAACCAAGATAAAAGATGCAACACTGAGAGTGAGAGAGAGAGAGAGAGAGAGAGAGAGAGAGAGAGAGAGAGAGAGAGAGAGAGAGAGAGTAACTAGCTTTTAGATGGAATTGAAGGTCTAGAAAGCCATGTGATGCCATTCAAACCATCGAAAAAAATAACCAAGTGAAGCATTTTCCATTAGGAAATCTTCCAAAAGAGAACCGGTCCTTAAGAAAAGCATTCTCTGTTAAGGAATCTAGAAAAGATATTACTCCTAAGGAAACCATAATCTCCAAAGGGATCTAAAAAAGGAGGATCGGTCCTTAAGGAAAGCATTGTCTCTAAAAGGGATCCATAGAATAATGTGCAGAGCATGTAATGTGATGTAAGGATAAACCTAAGTAAAACAATGTCTCCTTAGCCATCCACATAAGAGATTGCATAGAATTATTGTGTATGTGTGTGCAAAATATGAAACAAGGAGTGAAGTGTAAACCCCCTTGTTAAAGTGATTGAAAATGCCTTAATGGGAGCAATGAATTTAACAAATAATATATGCACTCACAAGAGATGTTTCCACTATGAGATGCCCCCAAGAAAAGACAAACCAAGGGAAATGAAGTACATGATAAAGAGAGCACAAAAGGGATATCCTAACTCTAGGGTCAGTATGATCATATGATACCTCATATATATCAAGAACTATATAAATATGAATTGACATCATCCCCAAAATGTAGCAAGACTACAAACACAATGGAAGAAGATCACATAAGAGATACAAAGAAGAGTATTTTTGGGCCGACATTATGGAGACCAAAAAAATGGTTGCTATGACTTTGTGTCATCCACAACCAGACAACACAAAGGCACATTTACAAATAATAGCACATGTACAACATAACATATATACGACATATAGAAGAAGTGTGATACACATAAAGGAATATCACAAAAAGTCAATTCATTTTGTTGGAGATTTGCCTTTGTGCAAATAGTTGACTGTATGTTTTTCATTGATGACAATATATAGTATACAACAATGTATTATATTCAATTATCAGTATGGATATGTTTGAGCCTTGCGTGGTTATTTGTATGTTTTAGACATATTTATTATGCCATGTTCATACACGCATATTCAACAGTGCAATTAAAGTTGAGTTATGTTGATCTGTTTACCAGCCACAGTTTCAGAAGATTGTTATTAAGAGCCGACAGTAATTTTATTATTTCTTTAGTTGCACCTATCTTTGGGATATGCGTGTTCAGATTCATGTTTAGTTATGAGTTAAGAATGTTTAACCAAAGGTGCTTAACGTGTTTTATCTAAAGAGTGATGTTTGAGTTATTTTGGTGGAGCCAACTATGTGAAGTGATGTGTCTATTCATTTTGAGTTGCGCAATTATAATTATGTTGCGTGCTTAGTTTCACTGACAAATAAGTTGTTGAAGAGTTTCCTACAGCCAACATAATCATATCTTTGAAGAAGATACTTATAGTAGTTCATTTGTGATCGCCAAATGTGAGAAAGAAAAAGAAGTGGAAAAAATTGTGAGAGTTAACAAAGCAGAATGTCTGATGTATTAGAACAGTAAAGCTACATCATTCATTAGTCAAGGATCTATGTGAAGAAGCAGAAAGATTATACAAGTCACTAGAACTGATCAAGACAACAGGTCTACTTAAACAGTTCAAACATCAGATATAGTGTATATCTGTTTTACAGAAGGTTCTAGCCTTCATCATTTGTGCAGTGTGCTCTTAGACAATGTGTCTTCACCCCTAACAGGGTTATTTGTGAAAGACTCCTAACAGAGTTCGACCCTTGACCAAGTCACTGTACTTATTGCATTGTAAAGATCAACTCTAACTGGGTTGTAAGACCTTTTAAGATGGATCATTATACTCTAGTGTGGTTCTTTGTGGGTGAAAATTCCCACTGGGGTTTTTACCTATTTTGGTTTCCCCATAACCAAAATTGTGGTGTTTTATTCTGTGTTATCTTGTTGCATTTATGCTTAATGTTATTCTATACTTAATTGGTTAAAAGAGTTGAAACTAGTTCAACTAATCCTAACAATTGGTATCAGAGCCAAGTGCCTTGGAGAGAAAGCCTAGCCGCTTAAGGTAGATCAAATGGCGTACTTCAGAAAAGAGAGTCCTACGTTTGATGGAGAGAATTATCTTGACTAGAAGAACAAAATGATAACACACCTACAGTGCATTAGTTTTGAGATCTATGAGGTTGCTACTCATGCAATTGATGTTCCTACTTTGAAAGATCTTGTAGAAGAAAATTATACTATTAAACAAAATGAAGTATTCACCCAAAATGCAATTGCCAAAGAAGCCCTAATAAGTGCCTTATCTGAGAGTAAATTTTCTTTGGTTAAGAAGGAAGATAAAGCCTATTAAATATGGACTTACCTAGAAGACATGTTTGAAGGATACATACAAGGTAAGAATGCACATAGAAAGACATGGAAGAAGAGATACAACAATTTAGAGATGCTACCTGAAGAAAACATCAGAGCTTACAATCAGAGGATTAATGAAGCAGTTTTAGGAATCAGAACCAATGGTGAATAAATTTTAGAGAAAGACATAATAGACAAACTGATGACTACACTAACAGGAGATTATGAGAGCAAGATAAACATCTTGGATGAAACTATGCAATTTTCAAAAGACTTCAAAAGAGAAACCTTGATCAAATTTTTTTTTGCATTTGAGATATCAAGATTGAAGACAAAACCTAAAATTGAAACAGCCTTCAAAGCCTCTATCCATGGTAAGAAATCCTTGAGCACTTCTAGTAATATTGAGAAAGAAGAAGTGGATAAAGAACTGGAATAAATCATTGCTATGATCGCTAAGAAAGAAAGGAAAGGAAAAGGAAAATATGAAGGACAGTTACTATTCAAATGTTTTTCATGTAACAAAGTTGGCCATTTTGCATCCAAGTGTCCTACAAGAGTCAAGAAGTTCATAACAGATTACAAACCTAAATATACAAAGGAATGCTACTATGCTGAAGATGGTGTGACTAATGATGATTCAGGAGAGGATGAAATTGGATTCGTTGCAATTGAAGATATTGAAAAAATGTTTTATGAAATGAAAATTGAAGATGAAAAGAAAGCACAAGAATTGGCATTGGTTTCCCAAACAGACATTAGAACAAACTGGATCATTGACAGCGGGAATTCACATCACATGATAGGATAAAAAGATAGATTTGTACATCTAGATAAGTACAAAGGTGGCATGGTTAGATTTGGAGATAACACTCCTAAACCTATCATAGGTAGAGGATCTATCACTTTAGATGGAAAGAACAAGATAGATGATGTTCTGTATGTTGATGGTTTACATCATAAATTACTAAGTGTTTGAAATTTGCTCGATAAAGGACATCAGTTGGAATTCAAAAACAACAGGTGTATCATTAATAAAAAAGAAGGAGACATGATTTCATTAGGTTCAAAGACCAAAGGTAATGTTTTTCATCTCAACTTCAAAGTAAGCTGTTTTGTTGCAAAACTGGATGATAGCTGGTTATGGCACAAAAGACTTTGTCATATGAATTTTGACAACATAGTAAAGATAAGAAATGTAAAGGTAGTAAGAGACCTTCCTAGTATTGCAAGACCAGTTGATACTATGTGCAGGGGTTGTGTGATGGGAAAGCATGTGAGGAGCTCATTCAGAAGCAAATAGAACTCCGCAGAGAACAAATTAGATCTAGTGCATACAAACTTATGTAGACCTACTCAAACAAGATCATACTATGGTGAAAGGTATTTCATTTGGTTTGTTGATGATTTTTCCAGAATGATGTAGGTTGCGTCCTTTAAAGATAAATCTGAAGCTTTTGAGATGTTCAAAATATTCAAAGCTAAAGTTTAAAATGAGTCTGGATTAAAGATAAAATGTCTAAGATCTGATAGAGGAGGAGAATTCACCTCTAACAAGTTTCTTGGGTACCACGAAGAACATGGGATCAAAAGATAGCTAAGTGCACCTAGAACCCCTCAACAGAATGGAATTGCAGAAAGGAGAAACATGATCATACTTGACGCAGCGCGCACTATCATGATTGAAGGAAAAGTTGTGCACACTTATTGGAGAGAAGTAGTCAATACAATAGTCTATACTATCAATAGAATTCAACTAAGGTGAGGCACAGACAAAACACCTTATGAACTCTGGTTTGACAATGTGCCTACAGTAAAATACTTCAGAATCTTTGGAAGCAAGTGTTACATCAAGAGAGATAATGGTGTTGGTAAGTTTGATGCTAGAAGTGATGAAGGTATTTTTCTTGGTTACGCTACTAAGAGAAAAGCTTATAGATGTTTTAATTTATGGTTGAAGAAAATCATTGAAAGTGCACATGTGAAGATTGATGAGAAGTTCATGATTCAAGAGAGATACTATGATTATGCACCTATGATTGCAGATGAACCTAGACCTATCAATAAAGAAACATTTATTGAAGGAATGTTTGACTATATTGATGTATCATGTAATAACCCTGAACGAAGTGAAGAGGAATCACAGATTACAAATGAGAGTGTCACACCTAAAATTCTAAAATACACATCTAGATACCATTCAAAAGAAGATATCATTGGAGATCAGAGCAGTAAAGTTTTGACAAGATCTAAAGAAAAAGGTTTAACCATTGATGAAGAGGTATGTTTAATTTCACAAATTGAACCCTTAAGTGTTGAAGATGCTTGTAATGATTCAGATTGGAAAAATACAATGCAAGAAGAATTAGATCAGATAATTAAGAATGACACATGGGAATCAGTCTCTAGACCTTGTGACAAAAAGGTGATTGGGACTAAGTGGAAATTTAGAAACAAAATGAATGAAGATGGTACAGTGATAAGAAACAAAGCAAGACTGGTATGTAAAGGATATGCGCAGAGAGAAGGAATTGACTACTCTGATACATTTTACCCTGTGAGCAGACTGGAAGCTATTAAATTATTTTTAGCTTATGCAACATTCAAGAACTTTAAAGCATATCAGATGGATGTCAAGTCAACATTTATGAATGGTGACTTGAAGGAAGAAATTTACATAGAACAACCTGAAGGATTTAATTTATCAAACAAACCAGACATGGTATGCAAACTAAAGAAATCCCTCTTTGGACTTAAACAGGCCCCAAGAGCATGGTATGATAGACTTGATGGCTACTTGACAAAGATTAGATTCAAGAAGGGAGCATCAGATTGTAACTTATTGATAAGAGAGACACCTGAAGGATTATTGCTTGTTGCTATGTTTGTTGATGACATTATTTTTTGGAGGTAATGAGAAGCTTAGTGCAGAATTTTCCAAAGAGATGCCGAGCGAGTTTGAAATGAGCATGATTGGACCTATAAAATACTTTTTGGGATTAAATGTAAAATAGACAGATAGAGGTATATTAATAAATTAGTCTAAATATGTGAAAGAGATATTGAAGAAATTCAAGATGGAAGATTGCAAGCTAGTAAGCACCCCTATGATAATAGGAAGAAAGCTTTCTAAAAATTATGATTCTACAACAGTTGACAAAACACTATACAAGTCTATTATTGGAAAACTCATATATCTCACTCAATCTAGACCAAATATTTCTAATGCAGTTGGCATTGTTGGAAGATTTGCAGCTGAATCAAAACAAAATCACTTAATGGCAATAAAAAGAATATTCAGATATTTAAAAGGGACTATAGACTTTGGTTTATGGTATCCTAACTCAGAAAATGTAGAACTTCATGTGTATACAGATGCAAACTGGGTAGGTTGTGTTGATGATAGAAAGAGTACCTTAGGAGGAGCAGTATTTATTGGAGACAGGTTGGTTACTTGGACAAGAAAGAAGCAGAACTGTATTTCTCAGTCAACATCAGGAGCTGACTATGTAGCAGTAGCATTAAATTGTTCCACAATGGTTTGGATCAAGCAGATGATTAAAGACTTTGGAATTCAGATTAATTATCCTATTTTCATTCATTGTGACAACACTAGCACTATTAATATGTCAAAGAACCCTGTGATGCATGCAAAGAAAAAACACATAGAAATAAAATATCATTTTCTAAGAGAAAAAGTTGCAGAGAGAGAAGTGAAGTTGGATTATGTGAGCACCAAAGACCAGTTGGCAGACATATTTATGAAACCTTTATCTAAAGATACTTTTGAGTATCTCAGGAAGAAGTTGGGAGTAATTCCCTTTCTTGAGTCTAATTAGAATTTGCAACAAGTGCATTAGTCCTTGGTGACTGATGATTGGTTGACTACTCTACTTCTGGAGTAGTACCTGTGCTTATTTGTATTTGACATCCTTTGCCATTGATGTAAAAGGGGGAGTATATAGTAATGGGGAGCATATACTCTTGGGGAGTATACAGTCGTGAAAATAAAAAAAATAGTAAAAAGAGGTGCAGCAATTAAGAGGAACTTTTGATGGGGATATTGAGAAGATTGTAAAAAGAAAGAAGATACTTTTGGATAGATGGTGTTTTTCACATCATATGTTGCCATGAATGTCAAAGGGGGAGATTGTTGGAGATTTGCCTTTGTGAAAATAGTTGACTGTATGTTTGTTATTGATGACAACATATAGTATACAACAGTGTAGTGTATTCAATTATCAGTATGGATATGTTTGAGCCTTGTGCAGTAATTTGTATGTTGTAGACATATTTATTATGCCATGTTCATACACTTAGATTCAATAGTGCAGTTAAAGTTGAGTTATGTTGATCTATTTACTAGCCATAGTTTCAAAAGATTGTTATTAAGAGCCGACAATAATTTTATTGTTTCTTTAGTTGTGCCTAGCTTTGGGATATGCGTGTACGGATTCATGTTTAGTTATGAGTTAAAAATGTTTAACCAAATGCGCTTAATGTATTTTATTTGAAGAGTGATGTTTGAATTATTTTGGTGGAGCCAACTATGTGAAGCGATGCGTCTATTCATTTTGAGTTGTGCGGTTCTAATTTTGTTGCATTCTTATTTTAGCTAACAAATAAGTTGTTGAAGAGTTTCCTACAGCCGAGAAAATCATATCTTTGAAGAAGATACTTATAGTAGTTCATTTGTGATCGCAAAATGTGAGAAAAAGAAAAAGAAGTGGAAAAATTGTGAAAGTTAACAGAGCAGAATGTCTGATGTATTAGAACAGTAAAGCTACATGATTCATCAGTCAAGGATCTATGTGAAGAAGCAGAAATATTATACAAGTCACTGGAACTGATCAAGACAGCAGGTCTACTTAAACAGTTCAAACATCAGCTATAGTGTATATCTATTTTACAGAAGGTTGCAACCTTCATAATTTGAGCAATGTGCTCTTGGATAGTGTGTCTTCACCCCTAAAAGGGTTATTTGTAAAAGACTCCTAATAGGGTCCAACCCTTGACTAGGTCACTGTACTTATTGTACTGTAAAGATAAACTCTAACTGGGTTGTAAGATCTTCTAATAGAGATCATTATACTCTAGTGCAGTTCTTTGTGGGTGCTAATTCACATCGGGGTTTTTACCTATTTTGGTTTCCCCGTAACAAAAATTGTGGTGTTTTATTCTGTGTTATCTTATTGCATTTATGCTTAATGTTATTCTATACTTAATTGGTTAAAAGAGTTGAAACTAGTAGATAACTGATTCACCCTCGCTCTCAGTTATCTCTTGGGACTAATCCTAACACATTTATCACCTAACACCAATAGAGAAATGAGAGTCTTTTAAAGAAATATAAAAAAATATATAAAAAGTAGCACGTCATGGGGGAAGCACAATACCATAGGAAAACACACAAAATAATCCACTCTACAAGAGGAGCTAGTCAAGCATATCGCCTACCCCCATCTTGATCTATTTTTTTTAGAGAAGGTTGGTAACATGAAAGAGGTGCAATATCAATCATTGTAGATGGAGCTATCACAAGTCCCAAAAAAGGAGCATTCTCTAATGATGAGTCACTTTATTTTTCACTAGGAGTAAGGGATAATTATTTTGCAAATCTAGCTGGTAAATCATGATTAACATCAATAAGCTCATACATATCATCATAATAATTAATATTAACATAATTTTCATTAGAAACATTGAAATCATCATTATCAAGAGTATATTCTTCATCGTAATTAATCACAATAAAATCTCTAAGACAAATATAATCATCATTTTTATGTAATCTCATCATTTTTAGATTAACTTGCTCCCTTGGTCTATGCATAGGTTTGTCATATAGAATCAAGGCATCAGTGGGTGTCTTAGGGGAGGAAATATTTTGGGAAGAAAGTTCATGGGACCTAGAACAACTTCTACAACAAGGGTCATGGGCACAACAATTATGTCTATTTTTATTTAAAGTTTGATGTGGTTTACAATCATTAAACATTGGGTCATTTTCTCCCTTGGGGGAAGAATGGAAGGAACCTCACTAGGTTGAGAGATAGAAGTTGCAGGTTATTTATAGGATAAAGGAGGTGGATCTGAAGCATAAGTAGGAGATATGAAATATGTCGGAAGGAGTCCAAGTCTAGGGAAAGGAGATGGAACTATAGAAGAATTGCTAAGTTCAAAAATATTTTTGCCTTTGAATTTTCGACAAGATAGGAAAAAAAATATTTTTTACGTTGAATTGGTTGAGACAGGCTAGGCCAAAAGAAGTCAAAGTCAAAATTCTCATGACTAGGTAAAGGTTGATAGAGACTATGGTTAATTGTGATGATTTCTCCATCATGGGGAAATTTCAAACACTTATGGATAAGAGAGAATATAGCTTTCATTGAAGTGAGCCAAGGAAGTCCAAGTATAACTTGAAATTGATTAGAAGTTAGTATGGAAAAAATTGAACATCTAAGGATTTCTTACCAACTTCTATGAGGAAGGTAACAAAACCATAGGTAGGACAAGTGAAACCATTGAAAGTTTTGATCATCACATCTGATTTTTCATAGGAGTATTGTTGGAGGTATCAAGTGTAAACTATTGGAAATAATGGGAAGTGTGTACTGAGAGGGGAGGGGTGAATCAGTACCTCTAAAACTTTTATCTCTTTTAACCTTTATCCATTGTGTATTTAATTGTATAACCAACCATCTGTTCTATACTATCTTTATGTAAGATTTATCAATTCATAAAATTTAACAAACATGTGAACATTCATAGAAACATTCATGAAAGTAATTGAGTCATAACACAAGACATGGTAACGCAAAAAACCATTGTTAGAAGGTAAAAAATGTGGTGGGGATGGCACCCACAAAAATCTTCACTATCTGCAGATTGGAAGGGGCCGGTTAAGGCTTACAATTTTGATCACTTCTAATGATCTACCTTGTTAGGAGTATTATGTGGAGACTGGTTAAGGTCTACTCTATTAAGTGCTTTAGCAATACTATTTAGTGTGCACTCTGTTAAGAGATTTACAATAGGATTTTTAAATCCACCTTTCTTGAAAGGATTTCTTCTATTTTCTACACTTGTTAGAATGTAGACAAAAATACTCATTGACCTGGGTGTATGCAATCTAACAATTGCTGATTATAGATCCATTACAAATCACATGTATAAATGTATCACCTAATGTGATTGATTAATACCTCTGTTGCTCGGTAGCCTTTGTTCTTGGTTCTTGATAACCAAATTCATCTTTTGCTTTTCTGCTTCATGAAACTCCCAGTCTGATCCATAGATGTGCTTTATAATATAGATTTGACCTTTCTAGTTTCACGTATAACAAAACTAACTCTATGATCAAAGGTTTACAACTTTACCTTGATCTCCTAGTTTGCATGTTTTTAATCAGTTAGACTGATTAAAACAATTACAATAATGTTTCTTGTTCCTCAAGAAATGGATTTAAACCAAATAAAAACTCTATAAATAAAATATAGCTATTTTATCTGACGTGGAGGTTAGATCCACTTTTCTCAGGATATAATTGACTTTCAGTGTTTGATGCTTGATTTGCTCTGAAATCAGTTTGAATGTCTTTCGGTGTTCCTTGGTTGAACTATCTGTCAATTTCTTCTCTTGTCTATTCTCTCGGTTTGCACTATATTATGCTCATCAGGTTCCACTATCAGTTTACTCCTGTCAGGTTCCACTTTATCATGTTTGGGTTGCACTTTTGGTTTACACTTCAAAATTGTGTCGTCGGGTTACTCCTTGCTTAGCAATTTTGGTTTGACTGAAAACTTCACTTTTGATGTAGTTTAACCGATGGTTTATAAAATTGTTTTCTCTTTGCATACTAATGGAAAAACTTTATGTCATCAATCTCCCCCTTTGACATTAGTATCAAAAACTGATATGTGCAAAATACTAAAAAAATTTATAGTATGTACACCGTGTATATTACTTTAGTCATTTCATGACTCCCCCTATGCATATGTCGGTATAGTATAGTATATGTGTTTGTACACTTTGTCTTTATACTATTTCTTCCTTTTCCCTTTGTGCTATATTTTCCTTTTCCCTTTTTGACTTTTTGTACATATCAATTTCCTTTTTCCCCCTTTTTTGATAGTAAGGGCAAAGGTGTATACCTATATCTTATTAAAAATATGAGAGTGAGAGGTCTTCATTTCCTCCATTGTCTTCTCCCATTTCTCCTTGAGAAGTTCAAGAGCCATATGCTCTAATGTGATCCAGGAATGCATGTCGTAGATACTATCTACTACAGACATCTCAGGGGTGGCAATAAGTTGCCTTTCCAAACTTATGTGTTGTTGTAGAAGTGTGAGGTTCGGTAAAAGTAGAGACTGTATCTTGGTATCCTCCTCTCTAAACTGTGACTCTACTTCCCAAAGTTCTTGTCTTAACCTTTTGATCTCTATGATCTTCTCATAATGTATTTTGATTGCCATCTATGGTTAGACTTTGTGCACTTGCATTCAGATCAGAACCGATCTTTGCAATCTTGTCATTGTTATCCTTTGTAAATTTCTCTAGAGTGCATAGCTTTTGTATTAAGGAAACAACTTTAGTAATGATTGGATCTAATTCATTTTCTAACTCTGAAAGCTTTACCTTATTTTCTGCCACTTCTTGGCTGATATTTTTTTGTCAATTTGTATTGAAACTTTTGTTCTGCTCGTTCCTCAATCACCTTTTCTGCATCTACATTTTGTGTTGTGATTACGTCGGTGAGAATGACAAGTTGATCTAGAATATGGGTGTTGTGATCAACATCAATATTAGGAACTATCTGGCTTAATATATCCCTTGTGTTCTCCAATACTAAGGAGTCTCATTGTTTCTTCTTAAGCTTTTCTTGCAACGCTTTCCTTTGATAGATTTCTCCATATTCTTGGAGTGATTCAAAATCTAATGTAGTTGGGTCACACTTTGGTATTTATATGATTTCATCAAGTGTGGCTTCCAACTTTTTCTTCTTTGTTTTCTTCTTCTTC
Organism: Thuja plicata; assembly: GCA_018584345.1. Classification (NCBI taxonomy): domain Eukaryota; kingdom Viridiplantae; phylum Streptophyta; class Pinopsida; order Cupressales; family Cupressaceae; genus Thuja; species Thuja plicata. The sequence goes on from MU226809.1 coordinate 267,133, forward strand.
TTCTTTTATGATGCACCTGTATGTAGAACCATAGCCATATTTTATGCTTGGTCTGATGTGCTAGAGGAAGGCTTCTAAAGAGTTGTACCTTTGTCTTGCTTCTCAGTGTTTGTCTATCAGTTGTATGAGGATGTATCCTTATCAACCTTTGGTGTATCTGCAGCTTCACCTTTGGTGTCCTTCAGTGTGGTATCAACTGTCTTATTTTGTTCACCTTTTTCTGTTTGCACCTCATTTGCATCTTTCACTTGTGCATATTTTTCTGTTTTGTCTCCATCAATTTGTTGTGTGATCTATATTTGTAACATTTTGATCACCATCTTTTTTTTCTTCACCGATGACTACCTATTCATCGGTTGCATTCTTCTTTTCTCCTTCTCCTGCATCCTCGGGTATGCTAGCATCGGGCTTGGGAATGTTCTCCTTATGTAAGATTATATTGATTGCTTGAATCAATAATGGTATTTGGCCCGGTATATGTACTTGTGCAACATCTGTTGTAGTGTCCTTTTTGTCGGTTTGGTCCTTGGCAATAGTGACATCTTCATCTTTCTAAATTTCATTTGAAGGATCATCAGTGATGTCAATAATAGTATTGTCCATAGTATTGTCCATTCATGTTTCATTAGCAACATCCATATCCTTGTTGCCTAATGTGTTCAATTCTTCTTTGTCCAATTCTACTGTTGTGACATTTTCATCAGTGATAGTAATTTGTTCGAGGCTCTGTGTAGCCTGATCATCCTTGGTCTTTTGATTTTTGGTAAGATCTATTTGTGGCTTGGGACTTGTATCCTTTTTAGGAATATCATGTATCTTTCTCCATTCAGCCTCACTCTTCCTGTCTAGTTCGAATAGATTTCCTTGAAGCACTTGGTAAGCTCTCAACTTTGGTGAGAACCTTTTGGAGTGATTCTTCATCATCTCTTTAATCTCCTCCATTTTTGATTCAGGAGGCATGACAGATACTAGGGCTCTTTCACTGATCTCTTTCTTAGAGTGTAAGGCAAATTTCCACCTTGCCGATAATCTATCTTGAAGTTCTTTTAGCATATTATCTACCAATTGTATTGGGAGATATTTGAAGATGCACATCATTTTGATAATTGCCTCTTCAATTTTATTTTTATCCAAGGGATCCAATGTCAGCCATTTCTTAATCTTTCTATCATTGAATATTCCTGATTTGATAATGGAAGCACATACTTCATCAACAGTTTCATGAATCTTACTCTTTTCTACTTGGACAGATTCATCTTTTTTCGTGTCCTCTATGTCCTCCTCAATTTTGATGAAATTTCTTCTTTTTGTAGGAGCCTTTTTCTGTGTTTGAGGTTTCCTCTTATAGGTCCTTACTTGACCTTTCTTTATAGATGAAGGACTTGCATCCTTTGCTGTCTGACTCCTCGTCTTGGATGTAGTAGTAGTCCTTGGCTTCTTAGCTGGTGGAGGTAGTGGTGTATCTAACTCTGTATACTCTGAGTCACTCTCCTTCTCAGCGTCACCGATGGGTGACTGAACCTCAGTTTCTTTGGTCTATTTAGTTTCCTCTTTTGTTATCGACAACCTTTTCTTTAAGTTCTTGACCATTTTTCCTTTCTTCCTATCAATCTTCTTCACAACTAAGCCATTTTTAATCCTTTCTTTTGCTTCTTCATAAGTTCCAAACTTGGGTTGTGATTTTTCTATTGGCTAATTTAATGCCTCAATTGCATTAGATGCTTGATCTTACTTCACCTCATAGTCAAGTATAGATAACCATTCTATCCTTGGTACAACTGGTTTGATGTATGTATAGTCAGTGTCTACCATAAAACGTATGTCAATTTTGAAATTTTCTATTAACTATTATGGGATCCTTACTTTCTTCTACATTCTATCTTTGAATCTAGGAAAGTATTCATCCATGACTAACTCAAAGTTATCTCCTAGTGATTTTATGAACTCACTAATCTCTATGGTCACTGGTCTTGTTGTGTCCCATTGCACATTTCCTATAGATGGGAAAGATTCTTGGAAATAGAAAAATATGCACATTTCCTTATTATCTTCATGTTTTCTTCTAATTGTCTGAGTAGCAGTTCTGATAGATCCAAATGCAATCCCTTCTTGACAATCTTGTAATTTGTATCCACTATTTTGGATGCAATGCTATTCATCCTGCTAGCCTGAAATAACTTGTATCCTAGGACACATGCTCCAAATTTTAGTTCATCATCATTGATGATGGATACTCTTAGTCCTATTCCATCCCATGTAGCTCCTATATTTTTCTCAATTTCAAGTTTAGGCGGGTGCTTTAGTAATTTTACCTTATCAGTTATTGGATATCTGGTAACAACGTGTATGACATCCCCAGTAATCATTTTTGGCTCATCCAGCTATAACTTTTGGTCATGTATCCTGCTTAGTACTAACCGAATCCATTAGGTCTTGAATTCCTTTGGGAACCATAGGTCATTTGCGATCCCTTTTACCTCAATGTGCTTGTGCTCATCCTTGATAGTGCCATCATCATTGCAAAGATTTTTGAATGCTTGTTCAACTTCCAGGTCTCCAATCTCTGCTATCTTGCAGTGAATATATGCTCACACGTCTTTGACAAGGAAAAACCTAGCTGGTATTCTAGAGAATGCTCCAGTATTTTCGGGTTGTGAAGCAACCTCAGGGCATATTTATAGTGAAGTTCCTCACAGGTTGAATTCTTGATAAGATTGATCTTGTTCTTCTTAACACTCTTGAGCTTAGCTGTTCTTGGTGTAGTTGCCATTGATTATGAAATTAGGGCTTTTTTGTAAATGATAAATAGAGTTCTCACTTTATTTTGTTATTTAATTTTCACCTCTATAGCTGTAAGTGGTCTTGTTGGAGTTCTTGTGAATTGAGTTGGTGTTGTGTTATGCCTTGCATACCCGTCCCTACATTTTGTAGGCAAAATGTTGGGTCCCCCTTTTTGCTTTTGTTTTTCCCTTGTTCCCTTTGTTTTCCCTCTGGGCTTTGCTTCTGCAAGGGTTGTTTTTGTTTTTCTTTTGTCTTCTTCTATCTCTGGGACCCGATCCTAGAGTTTTGTTTGTTCTTTTGAGTCAGCTAGATTCCAGACTCTGAGATTCTCTGCCATCATGTCTTCTTTTGCGAGAAGATGTGGCTGCATGGAATCCTCAGGCCCAGAGTCTGGAGGTTTTCTTGTCCCAGAGTTTGTGGAAAGAATGCAATACATTTTTACCCTAGGGGTATAAATTGAAGTTACCTATCATTTTCACATTTACCACGATCAAACACTTAGAGCACTCCAAGCAATTTCAAGGTGATTAAGACGATTAAGGTGATTAAACAAAAAATTACTTCCTGTTCTTAGCGGTTAATTGAATAGTGATTTACAGTGCTTTCTCGTGGTGGTTTGAAGGTTAACTTATTGTAGAGCACCTCTTGTGATCATCTTTCCTGTATCCCCCACATTTCTAGGTAGGCCTTCGGCTCTCCCCTCCCTGGTTTCTGGTTTTCTTGTTTTCCTAGTCATTTTTGCTCTGTTTCCTCTTTTCATTTCTGGTTTTGCTTTTCGTCATCTCCTGTTGGTGGGATGACTCTGCCAGAGGGTTTTCCACCCTCTATGCAATTGTAGCTTAGGTGTAAATACCTTGTATATTTTGGTGGGTTTTTGTGTAAATACCTCTATATATTATATGTTTGTTGTACATTATGTAAATGTCTGTTTGCATCTATATATATGCCTTTTTTTTGCCAAGTCTGTGAGCTACACTTCATCCCTTGCCTATGCTTCGGCTCTCTATATACTTCTTGTATATTCTATACTTTTCCTAGTGATAAGCTCGTCACTCTCTGTGCATTGAGAATCCCCAATTTGGAGCTCGTATGAGAGAAATGTCCACCTGGTTTGAACTTGGCACCTTGCTAGTTTTGGCCATGGAAATTTTCTCTCTCCTCCATCAGATCAGCCTTAATAACGGGTTAAGTTTCCCACGCGCGCATTCAAGTCTAGACCAAGTGGCATTCTTTTCCTTGCATGTTTAGACAGTTGTTGGCGTTAATGCCATAACTCCCATTATTGAATTTCCATGTGACACCCCCACATCAGCCTAATACGGCTCATTTCTAGTCACGTCTATAACGGTTAGTTTCTAGACTCTAGGTCCCAGGTCTTCATTTGGTCCTTTGTTTCATTTTTCATCATGTGCTAAGTTCCCTAGAGGCCTGGGAAATTCCTAAGTCATTCTTTTTACATGTATATCTTTTTAGGGTTTTGACATAAGCTAACAATTCTTTCAATCATAGGTGTGATGCAATGATAAGATCTCTAGAATTTGGAATAATGTAATTTTTCTTATGTGAATACTGATGGTCATCCTATTTTGTAGGTTGCTAGAATCAAAACTCACCAATCATGTTGGAGGCATCTGCATCATCTCCACCCGGGAGTCCAGATCTCCCTACTACCACTACCACCCAGGCAGCCGTCAGGACAAAGGCTAAGAAGGCCCTATAAAAGCTCCCATTGTCAATGAAATACCTGAAGGGAGACACCATTGTGGGATCAAAGATTGATTCCAAGATTCAATTGATCACTGACACCAGCGTCGGAGTATGGGCCGAAATGAAGGCCCTGGTAAATATGATGTTCATACAACAGACGACCGGAGATCCATTGGCCAACTCTGGAATCCTAAAAGTTGCTTGCTTCCCCTGTTCTGTGTAGGCCCTGAAGCTTATTCTCACTTTGGTAGGGCACTATAATATAGCCATCCAGGTTGTCATACTAACCGCCCCAGTTCCAACTGGATACCCAATGCCCATGGTGTCTCTGGATTCTGAGACTTTTCAGGCAACGATGGGGATTCCCCAATTTGATGATGCAGCTGTCCTCACCTAGGCGCTAGCCTTAGAGGAGTTTTAGAAGCTAGAACTCATGGCCCGGAAATACCTCAATAACCACTGGCTAAAGATGCCAAAGAAAGACTCCAAAAAGATGAAGCTGGAGATCGCCCAGACCAAATTCAAAGAAAGCATATAGATGAGGATCATCGTACTATGTAGGGTCTTTGGAAGCCCCATCCTCAAGAATTATCGGCATGGATATATTATTTCCTACTCGGCATCTCCTCCAGCGAGTAGAACTTTGATTGGGCCACAACCATTGCAAATCATGTGGATTCCCAACTCCTCCAGGTCGCCAGGTCCTCCAAATTCTACATGACATCTTATGTTTTATGGGCTCTAGCACAACAATGCCCTGTGACCTAAGGATTACTTACAGAGGGTGTACTTGGGATTGGCCCAGGCTAGAATGCTCCTTGGAATTACTTCCCACGGATCAAATGGGAGGCTAGTTTCCTCAGCTTCTGCCAGGTGAATGATGCCTTCATCTTTTACAACCTCCTCACACCTACTTGAGATGCCAGATATCGACTATCCAAGGAGGCAATGGACTTGGTCAGAGCTTATGGCCATTATTATATTCAGTTTCAATAGCATACATACATTCAGGTGACCTGCTTCTCTGGGAAACCCTATTTATTACCCAAAAATTGTGGAGATAAAATAATTCTTTTAGAGTATTGCAGGAAGATCTTGGAGCTATATGCCCTCTTCACAGTGAAGAAGGTGACAAATTTCCCATTCCTAATCATTTGTGGGAACTACACCTTTAGTCTGGCCATGGAAAAGGAGGCAGACAATGAACTCAAAATTCTAGGATTGTCAGAGTTCTATCTAGAGTGGAAGAATTTTGATCCACTAGGAAAAATAGAAACGACACTTCCCCAGTCATCAGAGGCCCATGAATAGCACATGGAAGATTTTTGGGAAGATTTCCAGGATGACTTCAAAGTCTGAAATTGGCATTTCTTCTAGATGAAAATGGGAATGATGAAGAGGCTCAAAAATTCCCAGACGACTTTTCAGATATTGGGTCCATAGTGGACTTGCAATATAAAGAGAAAGAAGTAGATAAGATGGCCCTCCCTCCGGTGGATTGGGATGCACAAGAGGGTCCAACAATTGAAGATCTCACCCACAATGTGATCAAGCATAGTCATGCATATTTCAAGAAGGCATTCTGATAAGTACATGTAAAGTTGGCCCATTTGTGCGGGGTTTAACTTCTGGGGCCAAAAATTCCTCGCAGGGCGAGGACAGAGGGAAGAGAAAGATGGGGACCTCATCCCAAGCTATATCTGCAACCCCCATAAGAGAACAAATGAAACAAATACTGGTAGACTCCCAGCAAATGAAAGAAAAGTTAATCACCCAGTTGGCCACCCTGACCATTATGACTAGACCTATCCACCCTCCCACTTCCCCTTCACTTGCAACATTGATGGTCCAAGAAATAGGGACCAGGGCAGAGGAAGAGCGGGCAACCATGTTGGATGAAGGGCCCCCTTTGGTAACTAGGAGGAAGAATAAAAATACAAATAACCCTCACTTGAAGGTAGAGCCAGAACTTGGGATGCCCACCATCCCTGAGATACAGATTGTTTCCTTAGACTCTCCGGAGTCTGACAATCAGCCCGAAGCTCCCCCAAAGACCTCCCCTCCACACAATGACTTCGATGACATGTTTAGGGAAGATGAACTTGTAGAACTACAGGGGGATATCGGGAAGGAAGTGGAATAAATAGTTTCCCAGGAGGAAGTGGTGATCCCTCTTGAGAAGAAATCCCCAGAGAAATAACTTGCCCAAGAGCAGGAAGTCTGGGCGGAGCCAGAAAAGGAATTAGAATAGATGAACATCTCTAACATCCCAGAGATACAGGTTACACGTGCTATGGAGGACAGAAAGATATAGGATGAGAAACCAACATTGGTTGAGGAAACCAGACCTACGGGAAGAACCACAACCTTAGCTGCCACGCTCTAGACGCTGCCTCCTAATAAGGTAACATTCACTGAGGTAGTTTCAGCGGCCACATTGTTAAAATTTGGCCAGATGGCTCACCCACCTCCAGAAGATATTTTGATGAAAGAGAGCATCCCGGTAGATGAGGTCGAAGAACAACAAGAATAACAGTAGCAAGATGAGGGGCAAAACCCTTGAAATACAAGTGCAAAATCTGACGCTGCTAAAGACACGGACACCAGAGCAGAGGATACTAATACCACTAAGGTAGATGATGCCGATGGTCTAAAGGGTATAGGAAAATAGTCTTAAGAGGCTTAGAATATTGAGGATGCACAAAAAAACCTTAGAGGGTGTTAGAATAATAAGCAGAATAATGCAAATATAAACATGGAAAAGAACACAAAGACATAGAGATTTAACGTGGTTCACCCAATCCCTGGGCTATGTCCACCAACAGCGAGTCCAATATCTTTATTATTATCTAGTGATTACAATATGAAACCTGTAACTCAATACCATCACAGGAAGCTATGAAAATCCCTCATACAATGAAATCTCAAAACCCTAAGCCCTTTTCACAAGCATATTTGACCTAACCTAATTAGGGAAGAAAATACTCTGACTAATAGAAAATCAATGGTCGATCCTTTACAATATTAATAAGTAAACCTATGGCTCTGCCCCTTGACCCCGCCTAGGGCGCTGCCCTAGGACCCCGCAAGGGGCTTTGCCCCTTGACCCCGAGCTTGGGGCCAATAAAGATATGTCTGGGGGGAAACCACACCGAAAGAAATTGAGTCTGATTAGGCTCCACATACATAACAATCTCCCACTTAGAGACTGATCAGACTCCACAACAATATCCTCCCACTTGGAGACTGATCGACCAAACCTGTAGCTCCCACTGGAATAAAGAAATCACCCTGGACTCTGCTATTCTTTTATTTTGTTCAGTCTAGAAGACCAACCAAAGCTGAAGAGGAATTTAGCTTCTCCCTTGTCACTGCCTTTGTAAACATATCTGCTAGATTATCATATGTATGTATCTTCTCCAAATTTAACTGTCCATCATCCAAAACTGACCAGATGAAATGATATCGCAATTGTATGTGCTTTGTTTTTGAGTGCAAAGCAGAATTCTTTGCAAGATGAATGGCACTCTGACTATTTGAATACAATTAATTATCTACCTGTGTATGTCCCAATTATTCCATGAAGAATTGAAGCCATATCATCTCCTTGGCTGCCTCTATAGTAGCAACATACTCTACATCTATAGTGGATAATGCATTCACCTTTTGTAACCGAGAAATCCAACTCACTGCTGTCCCACCAACAGTAAATACATAGCTTGTAGTACTCCATCTGGTATCAATATCTCCTACCAAATCTGAGTCAACATAGCCATGAATAGTATTAGAAGAGCCCTCAAAGTGTAAACACTTATTGGATGTACCTCTCAAATATCTGAGAATCCATTTGACTGCATTCCAATGCTCAATCCCAGGGTGACTCATATACCGGCTAGCAACTCCCACTGCATGTGCAATATCTGGCCTAGTACATACCATAGCATACATTAAGCTCCCTATAGCTGAAGCATAAGGTATCTTGGACATTTTTTCCTCTTCTTCTGGTGTCTTTGGACACATTTC
>MU226809.1:277425-288627 GCA_018584345.1 Thuja plicata
TTAACACATTTCAGACCTGGTAGAACTTTCTTTGAATGAAGTAATTTCATACCTTTTTCACTCATGTGCCCAAGTCTATTGTGCCACAACGCTATTTCAGAATCTCCAGCTACTGTCTCTTGTTCTACCTGCTCAACTGCATCAATTGTTCCTGAACATTAATTTTTCTTTGAAACAATTAAAGTAGAGGGAACAATATGTCCTATACAAAGATATATGGTGCCTACATTCACACCTTTTTCTACTACTAAGGAACCTTTTAAAACCTTCCAATTTTTATCATTAAAAGTAACTGTGCAACCCTCATCAGCGATTTGCCCTGCTGAAATTAAATTCCTACTCAGCCTAGGAACATGTCTTACCTCTTTTAGTAGCCAATGATTCCCATTATGCAACTTAATCTTGATTCTACCTTTTCCAACAATTTGACAGGGTTCATTATCTCCCAATTAAACTAGCCCAAAATCCCCTTGGACATAATCAAAAAAATAACCTCTATGGGGTGTAGCATGAAATGAAGTCCCTGAATCTAATACCCATGAATCATCAACATTTTCTAGAGACAAGAGAAAAGCATCCTCTTCAGATTTGTTACTTACCACATTTGCCTCTTTGTTTCCATCGTGTTTGTCTCCTTTATCTTTCTTTTGAGACCAACAATCTTTCTTCTTATGTCCTGGTTTTCCAAAGTAACAGCAGTCGCTAGGTCCTCTTGAATGAGACCTCTTTCCCTTTGACTTCCCTCATGATTTTTCGTGATTTCCAGAGTTGTTTCCTCTGTCTCTTGTTCTGGCTCTGCTTTCTGCATTCAATACACTACCTGATGTGGATGCTCCTGAGATTTTCCTATGAATTTCCTCACTCAATATAACACCAACAATATCATCAAACTTTAGGGTATTAGAACCAGAAATAGAATTACTAAAAACCATTACCAAGCCATTCTAGCTTTCTGGCAAAGAGCATAGAATCAAGAGAGCCCTAACCTCTTCATCAAAGGTAATTTTAATTGAAGTTTACTGACTTGTAACTATATTAAAATCATTCAAATGATCAGTGACTGATCCACCTTCTACCATTTTCATGTTAAATAAACACTTCATGAGAAATACCTTGTTTGAAGCTGAAGGCTTTTCATACAACTTTGCTAGGGTTTCCATCAGATCTTTAGCTGTCATCGCTCCAGTAATATTGAATGCCACCGATTTTTCCAGGCATAAATGAATACTCCTAAGTGCCTTCCTATCAAAAATATCCCAATCTTCCTTAGACATTGCTATCTCTTTCTTGGCTATTCCCTCTAATGGCCACCATAGATGCTTCTGATAGAGATAGTCCTCCATTTGCATCTTCCATAACTGGAAGTTCTGCCCATTAAACTTATCAACCTTTAGCCTACCCTTGTCTGCCATTTCTCCCACTTAATTGAGAGACTCTCCCACTAACTCATGAGACCTGCTTCAAAGAATAGATGAAAGAAGGAACAAAAAAAGCCTCGCTCTGATACCACTTGTTAGAATAATAAGCAGAATAATGCAAATATAAACACATAAAAGAACACAAAGACACAGAGATTTAACGTGGTTCACCCAATCCCTGGGCTACATCCACCAACAGAAAGTCCAATATCTTTATTATTATCCAGTGATTACAATCTGAAACCTACAACTCAATACCATCACAGGAAGCTATGAAAATCCCTCATACAATGAAATCTCAAAACCCTAAGCCCTTTTCACAAGAATATTTGACATAACCTAATTAGGGCAAAAAATACTCTGACTAATAGAAAATCAATGGTCGATCCTTTACAATATTAATAAGTAAACCTCTGGCTCTACCCCTTGACCCCGCCTGGGGCGCTACCCCAAGAACCCGCAAGGGGCTCTACCCCTTGACGCTGATCTTGGGGCTGATAAAGATATGTTTGGGGGGAAACCACGCCGAAAGAAACTAAGTCTGATTAGGCTCCACATACATAACAGAGGGGATTTACAAGACCAAACTCTAGCAGCAAGGCCACCCTTGCCACCATAATGGCTAATGGATTCAAGGAAAAGGAAGGCCCCAACACTGGCCAAAGCCCATCTCTCTTTGGTAGAGATGATGGCGTAAGCACATAATCCCCCCAAGGCAAAGAAAGCCCAGACAGTCCATACCCTCCGGACTGGGCTAGGAGGAGACACAGTTGTGGTAGTCACAACACCTTCCCGGGAAGTAAACACAACAATGGCAAAGGCTAAATATTATGCAGTCACAGAGATATCTCTAGGGAAGAGGGGAAAGTAGGGTGAGTTGGACCTGCTAAAGGAGGCATCCAAAGTGGTAGAATCCTGCTATGATAAGGAAGCCCAGAAGCTCAGAGAGGAGAAGGAAAATAATGCAAATCTGGTTGGGCTATTGACGAAGCTTGCACAACCCATCAATGCCATTCCTTTGAAAGCTTCCATGTCTAGAGAACTGCTCCCATAGGATGATATTGACGTTCTTAGAAGTATGAAAAATAAATCGCAGGCAGCTGATGATTGGGTAGCTAAACAGCTAGGAAACGTCTGACATTTCCTAGTGACAACTCTCCCAGACCTATAAGCCGCTAGTAATGTTATACATCAAGTGAAGACTAGTGTTTCCATCTGGGAGGGAGAGATCAAAAAATATGAAGCATGGATAGTTGAGTTAGGATAACTCACGAGCCTCGGGGAGGAAACTATTTTCAAGGCTGGAATTTTAGGGGAGGATTTCTTTGATTTTGTTTAAACCCAACACTCCAGACTTGACCTCACATTAGAGGTAATCAAGCAACTGGTAGGGGCCCTGTGGGACAAAGCTCTGGAAGTGGATTATTCTTTGAATTTTTACAAGGAATTCATTTCAAGGGTTTCAAGAGTTGATCCCTTCAGCACAGAAACATGCACTCTAGAGGAGTGTGTCGTAGGAAAATTTAATGAGCTAATAGAAGCTCGATACCAATCCCCAGAGGGACTATATGGAGCAAAAATGTCACGTATATCACGCATGGTGCTCTGGGGTCACGATGTGGCCAAAATGGCCACAGAATTTAAGGTGAATACTTTGGATCTAGGTGAACAGGTGGAGGCAGCCAAGTACCGCCAAGCAGGCCTCAAAGACACTGATGAAGATGGAATCACCTAGCTCCTGGAAACATTCAAAAATACTAAGGAGAAATAAGGTCCTCCGGAGTCCAAGTATTTTTCACTAGAAGAGCATTTTGTATTCATTATTCTTTGAGCATAAGCTCCCAGATCCCAGAGTTCCAGATCCACAATTTTGCATTCTTTGGGTGACTCGCATCCAGGTTCCCTGGAGCCGACCGGTCACTATTAGGAAGTTAATAAAGGTGTCTGAAAGTAGGTAACCCTAGCAAGGCATGTCGGCTCAGAGCATGGTTCTGATAGATGGTCTTCCCAAGGCGCCACTCCAACATTAAACACCTGGCACATCAGAGATAGTGAGCCACTTTTTCATTTGTGAGGCATGTAGCCTCAATCCCCGGGGGATCAGATTTCTTCTATTCTCCCTCTGGCTCTCTTCTCGAGGCTGGTTCTTCCATACCTCATTTCTTGTCTCATTCTTCTAACATGTTAGACCTCTACTCCTTTCAAGGTTATTGTAGCATGGTGTATGTAGTACCGGCCACCGAAAATTGTATTTTATTGATTGAGTGTAAAGATAAGTTAGGTTAGTTTTATGGAAAACTTGTGTATAAATAATAAGTCTGACCTCATTCCAAGGGTTGGCAGAATTGATTATTTTATAGTCCATAGCTATAGCGCTTTCAAAATTTCATTTCTATAGTTGTAGAGCTCAATGCTCCTTAGTTCTTAGAAGCTCTCAGTAGATAGATGCTCCCTTGGAGCCGTTGTTGTACGTACCAGTGCTGCTGGAAAACTTGTTAATGAAGAAGGAAGAGTTATAGTAATGAAGTTGTTAGCGTTCTGATTTTTGGTTAACATTCTTTCATGCTGTATGTTTCTTATGTTCCTTTCTCTAATGTTTTAAGTAGATTAACGACCTTCTTTTCCCCTTGCTATTGAATGTGTATGAACTGATGGCTCTATATACATTCAGTATTTTAGTGTAGCATGTTAGAGCATGGTTGATGTTTTAAATGTATTTGCGTGACTATAGATAGATGGAATACTTCTAACCCTGGCCCATCTTTTGAAGTTTATTTGGTTAACTAATGAGTGCTTGTAGGAAACCTTACTTACCTAAATCCCCGGAGAAGACAAGCTGAGATAACCAACTATCCCCTCGAACAAAATAGTCACACTCCTAACTTAGCTCCGGCACCATCGAGACCCGACTCTCACATGCTTGAAGGCCCAGAGAATTCATTCTATGGAAAACCTTTATAGGCAAAGTTGGCTGGTACCTTGGTACCCGGTGACAACTTACCTCTGTTGGCAGACCTGGTCATAGAGTCCTGTCAACATGTTACCCTGCAATGTCATTGCTTTGAGCTTTGGTTTTTCTCTTGTCACTTCACTCTAATCACTTGATGAAAATGAAACCCTTCCATTGTTTATTTATAGACTTTGCCCTAAGTTGAGTCATTAATGCTCACCAAATTCTCAGTGTGTGAAGACAGATTCGTCGGGTGATACACTAACTTCTCTCTTAGTGAAAACGTGATGCTTTGGGGCAGGGTTCAATTTTTTACTTCAACCGACGAATTTTGGTATAGTGGCAAAAACAACATATCAACTCACATGATTACCGACGGATATTGGTTTACACTTGTAACTTTAGCTTTTATGTGTTAATCGACTTATCTTGATAAGTGTAGGAAACTTAGCTTTGTAAGTACACCGATACATTTTGGTATGTATCAATCGATGAAATTGAATTCACAGAATTATAACAAGTAATACCATAGTGCATATTTAATCATGTTAATTTGGTATTTTAACTATGTATAATGGAACTGATGCAAAATATACCTTGGTATAATGTAGTTCCATACTTACTTGTTCTTCTTAGGTAGGGGTGGTGATGTCACTAGATCCATTGGATGAGGTGTCACCAATTGTATTTCTTGGTCTAGCTTCATCAGTGTTTGTAGCTTTCCTCCACATTTTGTTTCTGATCTTTGTGATGTCTTCAATGGTGTTTCCATTGGCAAAGGTGCTGGTCTCAGTCATTCGGTCTCTGTAGTCTTTCTTCAGATGACCAACTTTATGATAGTGTAGACATGCCATTCCAGGGTTAGTCCAGCCTCTAGGATTTCTTGTCCATTGTCTCATACAATTTCAACTACGTGACCAAATCTACCACATGCTATGCAGTTTGCCCATGTATTGTAATCCCAAACATACTGGTTACCAACTTTGTTCGGTTGATAGACATTTTCTTGATCTTTAGGCTTCCATGCTTTCTTTTTCTTCTTCCAGAATTCAAGGGACGTGAGCCCTTGCATTTTTCATGTAGGACAATATTTGTCCATGTAGGTTTCCTACTTTGGTTGTTTCACCTCAAATTTACATTCATATGCTTTATGCCCTTTCTTGTTACATTTATAACATATTCCTATGAATGAAGGTGTGGATTTAGGAATACCTTTCATTTTTATCCTACATACATTTGATGTGTGGCCCGTCCTTCCATAGTGATTGCATGTCATCTTTCTTGGTCTTGGATTTGCATAAACATTCTTTGGATTAGATTGGTATGGTGATTCTCCATTCTCAGTATAGCCTAGTCCAGTGTTGTTGTTGAATCTTCTTTGTCCTTCCAGAAAATCATCCATCCTTTTATTGCTTTCTTCATCTCTCTTAATTATATCATTATGTTGTTATTGAATTCTTACTTCTTGTTTCAGATTTTCATTTTCTTCTCTTAGCTCACCAATGGATTCTATTCTTTCAATGAGTTATGTATTCATTCTGTTTGCCTCTTGACTCATAAGAATAATCTGATTTTTAATCTCATGATGATGTTCTATAAGTCTTTGTATTTCTGACTCTTTCTCTTGTAGCTTTTCTGTAATCTTCCTCCTATAATCAATAGCTAGTGTTCTCTCTTGCTCAACTTGTCTAACATTGTTAATGACATCAATCATTCTTACCATCTGTGTCTCTTGACCGATTTGCATAGATTTCACTTTCCCAGCCATATGTTGATTGATTTCATTCAGACTTGTGATTCTTTCTTCAGATGTGGCAGATGCCTTGCTAGTTGTAGATCCTAAAGATTCAAATAGATTTGGTATCTCTTCCTGTTGATAGTCTTTTTTATTGTTCCAAGTTGTCATAAATTTTCTTTCACTTAGTAGCTCTCTCATTTTGATTCTTGCTACTTTGTACTGCTCATAGAATATTTGTATCTCTAGCTTTTGATTCTCAATATTCTTGTCAAGTATGTACTTCTCCATTGTATGATCTTTTTTCTTAAGTCTTTAAACTTTCCAAATAAGAGATCTAGCTTTGATACCAATTGTTGGAAATAATGGGAAGTGTGTACTGAGAGGGGAGGCATGAATCAGTACCTCTAAAACTTTTAACTCTTTTAACCTTTATCCATTGTGTAATCAATTGTATAACCAACCATTTGTTCAATACTATCTTTGTGTAAGATATATCAATTCATAAACTTTAAAAAACATGTAAACATTCATAGAAACATTCATGAAAGTAATTGACTCATAAAACACATGGTAACACAAAAAACCCCTGTTAGAAGGTAAAAATTGTGATGCGGATGACACCCACAAAAATCTTCACTATTTGCAGATTGGAAGGGGCCAGTTAACGCTTACAATTTTGATCACTTCTAATGATCTACCTTGTTAGGAGTATTATGTGGAGACTGGTTAAGATATACTCTATTAAGAGCTTTAGCAACACTATTTAGTGTGCACTTGGTTAAGAGATTTACAATAGGATTGTTAAATCCACCTTTCTTGAAAGGATTTCTTCTATTTTCTACACTTGTTAGAATGCAGACAAAAATACTCATTGACCTAAGTGTATGCAATCTAAAAATTTCTGATTATACATCCATTATAAATCACATGTATAAATGTATCACCTAATGTGATTGATTAATACCTCTGTTGCTCGGTAGCCTCTGTTCTTGGTTCTTGATAACCAAATTCATCTTTTGTTGTTCTGCTTCTTGAAACTCTTAGTCTGATCCATAGATGTGCTCGTTGGCTACAATAATCCTCTCATCCATCATTAATGAATGATTAAAACATCTATTTATAACATATATTTTACCTTTCTAGTTTCACGTATAACAAAACTAACTCTATGATCAAAGGTTTACAACTTTACCTTGATCTCCTAGTTTGCATGTTTTTAATCAGTTAGATTGATTAAAACAATTACAATAATATTTCTTGTTCCTAAAGAAATGAATTTAAAACAAATCAAAACTCTATAAATAGAATATAGCTATTTTATTTGATGTGGAAGTTAGATCCACTTTTCTCACGATATAATGGACTTTCGGTGTCTGATGCTTGGTTTGCTCTGAAATCAGTTTGACTGTCTTTTAGTGTTCCTTGGTTGAACTATCTGTCGGGTTCTTCTCTTGTCTATTCTCTTGGTTTGTACTATATTCTTCTTGTTGAGTTCCACTATCAGTTTACTCCTATCAGGTTCCACTTTATCATGTTTGGGTTGCACTGTCGGTGTACACTTCAAAACTGTGTCGTCGGGTTACTCCTTGCTTAACAATTTCGGTTTGACTGAAAACCTGACTTTTGATGTAGTGTACCGATGGTTTATACAACTATTTTCTCTTTGCATACTAATGGAAAAGCTTTATGTCATCATAAACATGTTCTTAAATTATAACATTCACTATGAAATTAGGATCTATATGGACTCCATGAGAGGGAAGACTGTTAATCTTCACAACAATATAAAGAGGACCATCAGGTGCCATAATAGTCTCCTTAGGATAAAATGTAATGCAAATTTTAGCTGTAGGTGTTGGTTTAAGTTTAAAATGATTGATAATATTGACCCCATTATTAGCCTTGAATCATTCATCATAATATTTAAAAATAGTATGAGGGTCAACAATATTGGAAAATGGAAAAGAGTAGGTAGACTCAATGGTATTTGTAGAATGATAAGGTAAGGGATTGGTATGAATTTGAAAGTTTTGGTTGGAAGGGGAAACAAATTTGTTTCCTTGGTCACAACACCCTCAAAAGATATTTAAAATTAGAATCAATAAGGTCTTGGATAATATATTTCAAATAGAAACATTTCTCAGTATCATGATCAGATTGACGATGGTATTGGCAAAAGGATTTGGGATTAAAGTTTTTGGTGGATTGTTTTGAAGAATCAATTGGTTTAATGGGAGAAAGTGTTAAAACATTAGCATTAATCAACTTCAACATCACATTATATGAAAAAATTCAGAAATAGGTTTAAAATTACAAGAAGGCTTGAAAATAGATGACAAAGGAGCCACACCTTTGGATGTTGTCACCACCTGTGCATCAATGTTGTTTGATGAATTGTTGATCTTAATGAATCCTTTAGGTTTTTTTAAATTTTGGTTTTTTTGGGATGTGACATCACTCTTATCAACCATAGCCATTGGAGTGGTTCTCTCAAATTGACTCACTTGAAGATGATAATTATGAAGCACTGCACACAATTGAGTAAAGGAAAAAAAATCATAAATTAATATCCTATCTCTAATATATTTTTGTAAATTAGAAATAAAAATACATTTCCCATCAATATTAATCTGAGCATTCAAATATTTAAATATACCAATGTAATTAGTCACTTTTTCTTGAACACCTTGTTTGCAAAGCATTAGATCCGTCAAAAAAATCTTAGGACTAATATTGTTTTGAAAATTTTGAATGAAAGCATTAGAAAGTTTTTGAAAAGAATAAATAGAATAAGGAGGTAAATAATAATACCATTACAAGGCCTTATTTATAAATATTCTAGTAATTCCATTAGTTTATGATCATGAGAAAAGTCATTACACAATGTTTAAAAAGTCTTTACATGAGTCAAGGGATCACCTTTACCAGTATAAGTCTCTAAGTGAGGTATTTCCATGTATTGGGGGATAAAGACACAAATGATATCCAAGGAAAAAGGGATAGAAATGTAACAAGTGGGAATATTTAATTTTGATTGAATAATGGAGGTGATTTTTTGTTACAAGGATGAGACGGTTTGAGAAAGACTATTGATTGTAAATTCAGCGGAAAGGTTGGTATGAGGCATGTGTGAAAGGTTTAGAGGATTATGGGAAATGAAAGGAACATTGGAATATGAAAATGGAACTTTGTTTTAGGTAGCATAATTGAAGGTTGACAAACACATGGAACACTTGAATGAGGATTAATTATAGGATTAAGTATACTTCCAAGACTAACCTATGTAGGATTAATGGTTGGAACGAATGTAGTCATGAGAGGTGGAGCATAGGTAGAAACACTAAGTAAGGAAGTAGAAATAGAAGTAGAAAGCTAAAAACTAATGGGAGGTTGAGTTAAACCAAGGTCTTGAGACCATTGTTTAAAATGTTTAAAATTTTTATCAATAATATGGGAAATAGACGCAACAAATCAACACTATTCTCATAATTTTGAAACATCTTCCTCATTATTTCTAATATAGAGATGGCTTATATATTATAATGTTCTTGACCTAACCATTTCTCAAATTTTTCAAAATCATGAGAAATATTTTGCACTTGGGTATGAGACACTCTTTACGAGAAAAGTGGGAAAAATAACTCTCACAAATAGTGGAAATGTTCCTCTTTTGTCCTACTATAAATCAGTATATCATCAAGATATACTACTACAAATTTGCCAATGTAGTCTTTGAGGACTTCATTCATGAGCCTCATGAATGTGGAGGGGGCATTAGATAGTCCAAATGGCATGACAAGCCATTCATACAAACCTTCATTGGTTTTGAGTGTTGTCTTCCATTCATCTCCCTCATGTATCCTAATTTGGTGATACCCACTCTTCAAGTCTATCTTACTAAAGTACTTAGCTTCACCTAGGCAATCCATTAGGTCTTAAATCCTAGGCATTGGGAACCTATACCTAATGGTTATCATATTTATGGCTCTTGAATCAGTACAAAGCCTCCATGTTCCTCCTTTCTTTGGTGCTAAGAGAGTAGGTACTGCACAAGGGCTAATGCTTTTCCTAATAAGGCCTTGGTTAAGGAGTTCTTCTATTTGCCAAGAAATTTCCTCATTTTGTTGAGGGGTGATCTTGTAAGCTGCCTTATTACGTAGGGTAGCTCTAGGTATGAAGTCTATCCTATGAATTATGGCTCTTGTAGGGGGTAATGCTGATGGTTTTCCATCACTTACTATGCCTTCATAAGTCTGTGACATACTTTGTATCTCCTTAGGTATCTCTGATTTCTTGTCTCCTTTTTCTTCATTCTTTTCTCTTGGCCTTAGCACTAATTCATATCCAACTCCTTCTCCTTCTTCCATAGCTTCTATGAATTATTTTTCACCCACCATAAGCACATTAGGACCTACTGTCTTCACATCTGCATCTTCTAACAATGATTGGATCTTGAAAGTTACTTTATCCTTCTTGAATGTATAGGAGTTCTTCGCTCCATCATGGATAGCTTAGTGGTAAAATTACCATGGCCTGCCTAGGATCAAGTGACATGCATCCATGGCTAGCACATCACATAGAACCTTTTCCTTATATCTCCCTATAGAGAACTCTACCCATGCTTGATCCTTGACTAAGACATGCTGTCCCTTATTGAGCCATGTGACCTTGTAAGGATGGGTATGAGGTATCCTTGTCATGCCTAACTTTCTAACTGCTTCTTTTGACACAATGTTGTTAGTAGGCCCTGAGTCTACAATGACCTTACATACTTTTCCCATCACCTTACATTTGATCCTAAATAGGGACCTTTTTTGGCTTAGCTCCTCCTTGACTGGCTCCTTGATCAATGTTATCCTCATCACGAGGTTCTCACCTTCTTTAGAATACAATGGTACCTCAGAGTGTGTCTCTGCTTCATTTGTCTCTTCATGAACTAAATTAGTTCTCTTCTTACCTCCTTGAGAATTACTACCCTTCTCTGGACACCTATAGGCAGGGTGTCCCATTTGGTTGCAATGGTAACATTTCATATTGGCAAAGTAATTTCCTCTTCCTTGTCCACCACTTCTACCTCTAAAATTTGAGTTCCTTCC
>MU226809.1:288722-305490 GCA_018584345.1 Thuja plicata
TCTGAACTTCTTCCACCATAGCCACCTCTTGATCCTCTACTATCCCTTCCTCTACCTCTTCCTTTGGAGGTTTTCTCTTGCTTTCTTTTGCCTTTCTCCTCTATCTTCAAGGCCATTTGATAACATTGGCGAATGGTTTTGAAGTTCAAAAGACTCATGTATTCTTGAATAGACCACTTAAGTCCATTCAAGTATCTAGCTAGCTTGATGCTTTCATCCTCTACCACTTGTGACCTTAAGCACAACTTTTGAAACTCCTTGGTGTATGCTTGAAAATCCAAATATTTTTGTCTAAGATTGTGTCTTGTCATATGCAACTGAGCCTCATAATCATTAGGCAAGTAAGTCTTCTTGAACTTAGTCACCATTCCTTTCCATGAGACTATAGGACTCCTTCCTTCTTTCTCCCTTTCAGTTTGGACAAACTTCCACCATGTAAGAGCTGATCCTCTCAACCTTGACTTGGCCACACTCACTTTTTGGGCCTCTATGATACCATCACATTTGAAATGGTTCTCTATACTATCAATCCAATCCACAACTAAATCTGGATCCATTTGTCCACTAAAGAGTGGTACACCCTCCAAAGCTTTGCCACTTAAAACCTTTAATGCCTTTAGGAAGGGTTCTTGGTCATTGATAGGGTCAGGGGTTGGAAATTCCTCTCCTACATCCACTCCCTTTTCCCTTGCTTCTTCTTCTTCTTCTTTCTGATCCATCTTATCTTTCATCTTCTCAACTTTGTCTTGGACTTCTCCCAAGAGTTGCTCCATTTGAGACAACCTTTTTCTTAACAACTTTTTGTCTTCTTCTTTCTCATCCACATTTTGGCTAACTCAGCATTAGTCACCATGGCTTTGTCTTCTACTGATCCAAATGGTGTATTCTCTCCAACTGATTTAGTAGGCTGAAACATCCACCACAAGCCTGATCTCAATCAAGCTCTGATACGAATATGATGTAAGTGTTCCAAGGGCTTGCTTGCACAATTGACTAAGAAGATATTCTTTGTCTTCTTCCAGGATCCTAATCTCCTCTAGGTCCTTCTTAGGCTTAGATTATTAACTAATTCCTAATCCAACTCTTCTCTAGGAGTCTCACACTTTTTGCTTCACCTTTGAAAGACTAACACCCTAGTAGTTACTTCACTTCCTCTCCTACACTTAGAAGGATCAAAGTGCCAACTCCACTCTAGCATTCATGAATCATTATAGAGGTGTTCATCATCATGTAGATAGTCCATTTGATCCCATTTGAATCCATTTTGATGGATCTCTTAACTATTTGTAGTCGAGTTCAAACTTTAGTCTCCAAGAAGCCTAATTGGGCTTATTTCCTTCTAGCCTTTCACAGCGTGTTTTTCCCACTTCTTTCAAAAATTTACCAAAGAAGTTGAAAAAATAGTCACACATTCAGATACCCTTTATCAATTTACAAGAGATTTTTGATGTTTTAGTTTTAGAATTCCTCCATACATAGGGTTCCTACAAACTAGGATCAATAGGGCTAATAGGTCTAATTTCTAGGACAGTCTGCAACACAATGCAAAACTTGCTCAAAACTTGACCAATTGGATTGATAAAAACTCAACCCTCCTATAATGTTAAGATATGACTATTCCCTATATGAAACTATACTTAGTCCGTAAATTACTTCACTACCCTGCATAAGAATGCTCACTGCTTCTCCTCCGAACCACTAACCAGACAGTGCATGCTCTCCTAGGGCTTGGAACTAAAATAACAACTTGAATTTCCCTAACTCCTAACTCTACATATATACAAACCATTGAATCCCTTTATATTTCCATCTATCCTTAGGAAGATCCCATGGGGGAGCCATCAATCAACTAACTGGTGAGGACAGGACCAGTTAACACACAAAATACAAAATATTTTATCTAAGACCTTACACTACCACTAAACAACTAGCTTAATGAATGAAAGATGCTTCAAATTATCCTAGGAACACAAAAAAACAATTAGTTTCAGTCTTTCAATCCATTACACATGACTTTCATAAAAAAATGCTCGGGATTCCTGAATATAGAGTTGCAGAGCTATTTCACTATTCAAATCTTGTTACAATGTATCAGTATGCTCGAGATTCAAGCCTCTCCTCACATTATGTGCCTCATTCCATGTTTCTAGGCCTTGTTGGTTGATTCCCCACTCTTTTTTTGTATGGGGATCCAAGGTAACTGAGTTGCATGCAACATTTGCAATAATTGCAAATGTTGTCATAACAACATTTTGGCAACTTTTGGCATCTTTGCTATTATGCCTCCTCCCTGAGTTTTAGGACCTCTAACCTCTTCATTTCAAGGATCCAAGACCATTTATGACCATATGACATTTCTATGACATCATTAATGTTTTTAAGACACATTGAAGACTCTAACTCAAACTCTTAACACTAAGAATTTAAAAACTACTAACAATGGCTAATTTGGTGACCTTAGTCCTAATGAATAACTCACCTAGCCCACATTGCAATGAACTTATAAGGTCTAAAAACAACCTAACTATCTTGACTTGGCCAATTTCAAGTACAATCCAAACAATACTAACTATGGAGGTTAGGCTAGGTGTGCTCCTACAACATCCTCCCCAAAATAAAAAGTTCAATCCACCCTTGGATTGAGGATGCTTGGATCAATCCCCATCTTCTTGAACTCTGATTATTTGACCCATATTGCATCACCATCCATTTGATCATGCTACTTTATCAAGTGTTCCTTGTAGGCTTTGGTTCTAGTCTGTTTGTAGATTCTAGTATCCAGTACACTATCAACTCTTGTGACTGTAGTAGGGGGTAAATGGAGATCTTCCACATCTATGATCACTTCTTTGAGACTCTGATCCATGTCTTGCTGTGGTCCTTTGTAATGGACTAAGTTTGCAATATTAAAAAAAGGTGACAGTCCACTGTCTTTCGGGAGCTCAACTCTGAATGCATTATCACCATACTTAGCTAAGATAGGACAGGGACCTATCCTTCTCATCTAAAACTTGTGAGGGACTCCCTTTTGAAGCCTTGATTTTTTAAGTTGCACCATGACCATGTCTCCCACATTGGACTAAACTGCTCTCCTACTCTCATCAACTTTGGTTTTATGTTTCAAGGTATTCTTTGTCAAAGGTTTCCAGACTATATTATGTATCTCCTGCATTTCATAATAAAAATCATCTGCATATCCACTTTCCTTGACTCCATCCTTCAAGTCTCTCAACTCATAGACCCCTCTAGGATGTAATCCATACACTACCTCAAAGGGGCTCTTCCCTGTTGATCTATTGATGGTATCATTGTAGGCATACTCAACTTGCCCAATCAATTGATCCCATTGACATCCATACTCCTTGGTCAAGCATCTTAGTAGATTTCCAAGGCTTCTATTTACCACTTTGGTCTAACCATCAGTTTGGGGATGGTATGCAGACCCAAATGATAAATTAGTGCCCAATCTTTGCCAAAGAGTCTTCCAAAAATGACTCATAAATTTAGTGTCTCTATCTGACACTATGCTCATAAGCAACCCATGGATTCTTACTATCTCTTTGAAGAAGAGAGAGGCTATTTGGCTGGCATCATTAGTGGTCTTGCATGGCACAAAGTGAGCCATATTGCTGAATATGTCCAAAAATACATATACACTATCCATGCCTTCTTTTGTCTTGGGTAACCCAACTAAAAAATCCATGCTCAAGCATTCCCAAGGCCTAGTGGGAATAGGTAGTGGCTGATAAAGGCCTACATTTGAAGAAGTACCTTTTTCTCTTTGACATACATTACAACTTTCCACATACCTCCTAACATCAAGATTCATCCTTGGCCAATAATAGAACCTTTGAACAAGTTCTTGGGTCTTAGTGATCCCAAAGTGACCACTCAATGCACCATTGTGCTTTTCTTGGAATAAGTTCTCCCTAATAGACCCTCTAGGGACACACAACTGATTTCCCTTGAACAAAAGATTAGTTTGCAAATTTTATTCAGCATACTTACTATGAAAATGGTTTTTGTATTCAACACATACCTTATAAATGTCTGCAAAATCCTCATCATCAACATATAGATCTTTGAAATGATCTATTTCCATGCTCTTCAACTGAATCTCTTGGATGGTAAGAGCTCTACTAGACAATACATCTGGCACTTTATTGAGGACACCTTTCTTGTGTTTGATATTAAAGGTATAAGCTTGTAAGTATTGCACCCATTTCATGTGCTTGTGTCTCAACTTCTCTTGAGAATTTAGAAAACTTAAAGCTTGAATATCCGAGTAGACTATGAACTCCTTAGGGAGTAAATAGTGTCTCCATTTCCTTAAAGCTTGAACCAATGCATACATTTCAAGGTCATAGGAAGAATACTTCCTCTTGGCTTCACTCAACTTTTCTGAATGAAATGCTAGTAGTCTACCCTCTTGGCTTAGGACAGCTCCAATAGCCACATTTCTTGCATCATACTCAATGGTGAAAAACTTCTCAAAGCTTGGCAAGAATAGGACAGGTTGGGTAGCAATATTTTCTTTCAACAAATCAAAACTCTTAGTGGCTTGTTCAATCCATATGAACTTGGTCTTCATTCCTCTTTTGATTATGTCCAACATAGGAGCACAAATAACACTAAATTGCCTTATAAACTTCCTATAATACTGAGCAAGGCCATGAAAACTTCTTACCTCTATTGCTGTCCTTGGAGTAGACCAATTCATGATGGCTTCCACTTTACTCTTGTCCATTTTCAGATTGCCATGAGAGAGAACAAACCCAAGGTACACTAGCTCTATTTTGATGAAATTGCATTTCTCCAAGTTAATCATCAAATTCTCTTCATGTAGCTTCTTGAAGACAATCTCAAGGTGTTGAAGATGTTCCTCTCTTGTCCTACTATAAATTAGTATATCATTAAGATATACTACACAAATTTTCCAATGTAGTCTTTGAGGACTTCATTCATGAGCCTCATGAATGTGGAGGGGGCATTAGACAGTCCAAATGGCATGACAAGCCATTCATATAAACCTTCATTGGTTTTGAATGCTGTCTTCCATTCATCTCCCTCATGTATCCTAATTTGGTGATACCCACTCTTCAAGTCTATCTTACTAAAGTACTTAGCTTCACCTACACAATCCATCAGGTCTTCAATCCTAGGTATTGGGAACCTATACCTAATGGTTATCCTATTTATGGATCTTGAATCAGTACAAAGCATCCATGTTCCTCCTTTCTTTGGTGCTAGGATAGTAGGTACTGCACAAGGGCTAATGCTTTTCTTAATAAGGCCTTGGTTAAGGAGTTCTTCTATTTTCCTAGTAATTTCCTCATTTTGTTGAGGGGTGATCTTGTAAGATGCCTTATTAGGTAGGGTAGCTCCGGGTATGAAGTCTATGCTATGAATTATGGCTCTTGTAGGGGGTAATGCTGATGGTTGTCCATCACTTACTATGCCTTCATAAGTCTGCAACATACTTTGTATCTCCTTAGGTATCTCTGATTTCTTGTCTCCTTTTTCTTCATTCTTTTCTCTTGGCCTTAACACTAATGCATAGCCAACTCCTTCTCCTTCTTCCATGGCTTCTATGAATTCTTTTTCACCCACCATAAGCACATTAGGACTTGTTGTCTTCACATCTGCATCTTCTAACAATGATTGGATTTTGAAAGTTACTTTATCCTTCTTGAATGTATAGGAGTTCTTCACTCCATCATGGATAGCTTGGTGGTGAACTTGCCATGGTTTTCCTAGGAGCAAGTGACATGCATCCATGGCCAGCACATCACATAGAAACTTGTCCTTATATCTCCCTATAGAGAACTCTACCCATGCTTGCTCCTTGACTAAGACATGTTGTTCCTTATTGGGCCATGTGACCTTGTAAGGATGGGTATGAGGTATCCTTGTCATGCCTAACTTGCTGACTACTTCTTCTGACACAATGTTGTCAGTAGACCTTGAGTCTACAATGAATCCACATGATTTTCCCATCACCTTACATTTGATCCTAAATAGGGACCTTCTTTGGCTTGGCTCCTCCTTGGCTAGCTCCTTGATCAATGTTCTCCTCATCACGAGGTTCTCACCTTCTTCGGAATTCAGTGGTACCTCAGAGTGTGTCTCTACTACATTTTTCTCTTCATGAACTAAATTTGTGCTCTTGTTACCTCCTTGAGAAGTAATACCCTTCTTTGGACACCTATAGGTAGGGAGTCCCATTTGGTTGCAATGGTAACATTTCATATTGGCAAAGTAATTTCCTCTTCCTTGTCCACCACTTATACCTCTAAAATTTGAGTTCCTTCCTCTACCACCTCTACTAGAACTTCCCTCTCGCTACTCAGTGTATTTGAATTCTCCTTGTGTCCTTGATTTTGAAATTCTTCCACCATAGCCATCACCTGATCCTCTACTATCCCTTCCTCTACCTCTTCCTTTGGAGGTTTTCTCTTGCTTTCTTTTTCCTTTCTTCTCTATCTTCAAGGCCATTTGATAAAATTGGCAAATGGTTTTGAAGTTCACAAGACTCATGTCTTCTTGAATAGACCACTTGAGTCCATTCAAGTATCTTGCTAGCTCGATGCTTTCATCCTCCACCACTTGTGACCTTAAGAAAAAATTTTGAAACTCCTCAATGTATGCTTGGACATCCAAATATTTTTGTCTAAGATTGTGTCTTCTCCTATGCAACTAAACCTCATAATCATCAGGCAAGTATGTTTGCTTGAACATAGTCACCATTCCTTTCCTTGAGACTATAGGACTCCTTCCTCCTTTCTCCCTTTCAGTTTGGAAAAACTTCCACCATGTAAGAGCTGATCCTCTCAACCTTGACTTGGACACACTCACTTTGTGGGCCTCTGTGATACCATCACATGTGAAATGGTTCTCTATACTATCAATCCAATCCACAACTGAATCTGGATCCATTTGTCCACTAAAGAGTGGTACACCCTCCAAAGCTTTGCCACTTAAAGCTTTTAATTCCTTTAGGAAGGGTTCTTGGTCACTGACAGGGTCTGGGGTTGGAACTTACTCTTCTACATCCACTCCCTTTTCCCTTGCTTCTTCTTCTTCTTTCAGATCTATCTTATCTTTCATCTTCTTAGCTTTGTCTTGGACTTCTCCCAAGAGTTGCTACATTTGAGACAACCTTTCTCTTAACAATTTGTTGTCTTCTTCTTGCTCATCCACCTTTTTGGATAACTTAGCATTAGTCACCATGGATTTGTCTACTACTAATCCAAATGGTGTATTCTCTCCAACTGATTCAGTAGGCTGAAACATCCACCATAAGCCTAATCTCAATCAAGCTCTGATACTAATATGATGTAAGTGTTCCAAGGGCTTGCTTGCACAATTGACTAAGAAGATCTTCTTTGTCTTCTTCTAGGATCCTAATCTCCTCTAGGTCCTTATTAGACTTAGATGATTAACTAAGTCCTAATCCAACTCTTCTCTAGGAGTCTCACACTTTGTGCTTCACGTTTGAAAGACTAACACCCTAGTAGTTATTTCACTTCCTCTTCTACACTTAGAAGGATCTAAGTGCCAACTCCACTCTAGTATTCATGAATCATTGCAAGGGTGTTCATCATCTTGTAGACAATCCATTTGATCCCATTTGAATCCATTTTGAGGGATCTCTTAACTCTTTGTAGTCAAGTTCAAAATTTAGTCTCCAAGAAGCCTAATTGGGCTTATTTCCTTGTAGCCTTTCACAGTGTGTTTTTCCCACTTCTTTCAAAACTTTCCCAAAGAAGTTGAAAATATAGTCACGCATTCAGATACCCTTTATCACTTTACAAGAGATTTTGGAGGTTTTAGTTTCAGAAGTCCTCCGTACATAGGGTTCCTACAAACTAGGATTAATAGGGCTAATAGGCCTAATTTCTAGGACAGTCTGCAACACAATGCAAAACTTACTCAAAACTTGACCAATTGGATTGATACAAACTTGACCCTCCTAGCATGTGATGATATGACTATTCCCTAACTAAAACTATACTTAGTCTGTACATTACTTCACTACACTACATAAGAATGCTCATTATTTCCCCTCCAAACCACTAACTGGACAGTGCATGATCACCTAGGGCTTGGAACTAAAAATAGTAAATCGACTTTCCCTGACTCCTAACTCTACATATATATATAGACCATTAACTCCCCTAACATTTCCATCTATCCTTAGGAAGATCCCATGGTTAGATTTCAAGGGGGAGCCATGAATCAACTGACTGGTTATTCATACAATCTCATTCATACATATTTGACAAGCTGTAAGTTCTACATCTTTGTCATTACTTTCAAAAAAGTGGGAAACATGTACATAAATTGTATCTACATATTGATGAATGCACATAGGGGGAGTCATTGTAAAGGTAAAATAATTGGTGTATATACTATACAAAGGTAAAATAATTGGTATATATATGGTAGATATCAATTTTTGATACTAAAGCCAAACGGGGAGATTGATAATCCTTAACGGATCAGAAGTTGTCATTAGTATATAAGCAAACAGTTTTGGTCAATCGGTCATGATCGTTGAGCAACAACACTCACCGAGCGTAGTGCTCACTGAGATTTTTTGAACACTAAGCGAAAACACTCACCGAGTGCAATGATCACTAAAATTTTTTGAACACCGAGTGATAGAACAATCACTGAGCACTAGTATACGAAGACATCACCGATCACCACTCTACACCGAGAGACAACATTTCACCGAAAAAGTGGATCTCACCTACATGTCAGCTAAAGCACTTTGATCTTTAAAAAAAACTTTTTTCTTAGCTGGACAACCATTATTTGTGGATAAAGGAAAGCATTAATTATGGATGTAATTAGTTAACTAATTGTATTCATGCAAACTAGGAGATCAAGGTCAAGTTGTAAACCTTTGATCTTAGAGTTTTCAAGAAAAGCGTGAAACCTAATTAGGTAAAATATTTTCTATATAGATGTAATAATCAATCAAGAATAATATGATTGTAGCTGCCAAGGATATCTATGGATTAGACAGAGAGTTTCATGCACAAAGATAGATAAAGGAGACTTCAGTTTATAAAGAACTGATGAACTATAACTAATTGAATATTTCAAGATGATAAGTTGATGATCACCGAAATAAAAAAGTGAATGCAAGACATTAAATCAGTTAATGTATTGTATTATATTGTCATTGATTTAAATTTGATATGATTTGATTGTTCATATATATATTGGTCATAAACTTGAAGATCTGAAAAGAGAAAGTTTATGTGGTCGGTAAAACATAAAAAGTCAGTATACAATGAGTGACAATGAACACTGATGAATAGTGAACACTGAGAAAGTGTCATTGAGAAAGTGTTACCGAGCAAGTGTATACTGAGAAATTGTATATCGAGCACCACAGTAAACTAAATTTGTTACCGAGCATAACTAGAGTTGATGACTAAACTGAACTGAACTTAAAGAATGACAAAATGGTTTAGCTGGAAGAAGCTATATTTAGGGATTGACTGAATGATTGCTTCATTATCAACGATCAGTTAAAATAAAGCATGGAACAAGAATTAAAGAACATTTTATTCACAGTTATCAAGGAGAGATTTTTGGAATAAAACTAAAGAAGAGCTTTACGGGATAAAGTAAAGCATGGTGAGTTTTACGGATCAAGAAGTGATCTATGACAAAAAAAGGAGTTTGAGCCGCTAATCATGTCTATATAAAGAGACAAGGAATTCATTAGAAAAGTGAGGAATGCTGAATATATTCTGATGAAGATTGAATTCTTCATGCAGATATGATCATACAGGCTGAAGAACAGAGCCAAGGAATTCTGCAAACACTGAGACATAGAGGACATAGGATTCACTGAGCAGAAGAAAGAATGAGAGAAAATGAATTGAAGTGAAAATTGATCAGAGAGGTATTATTGGAATAACAATAGATCTTAATATTTGCAAGTTAAAGTTGTATGTTGAACATATCATTTATTGTATCAGTTTAACCATTGATTTGGAAAATCTCTTAACCTAGTGGGATTTAACAGTCCTTATTGTATTGAGATATTCAAGAGTAAGGCTTTCTTGTTGGCAACATAGTGAGTGCTAGGTCAAATGATAAAATGTTGTTTTTAAATCCTCTAACAAGGTCACACTTAATAGTGTGTATTGTAACCTTTAACAGGGTTGGCTCTTCACCGAGCTCACTTCAAAAGAGTGAAATTATTTTGGGTTACCGGTCCCTGGTGGTTTTTCCCTTAGTAGGGTTTCCACTTTAAAATATATGTGTCAAATGTGTATATGGTTCATTGCATTGATATTTTTCTTTACACATTATTGAAACTGGATTGGTCGGTTAAAAATAAGTTTATTTACTGCTATTCAGTAAAGTCTAGAAAAGATAAACAATATATCTTGCCGAGCAGGTTATATTTGTTAATTTTATTTATGACATACATCTTGATGGAATGGAAGATAACTAGAGGGAATTATATTTGAGAGATAAGTTTTTGGTTGGATTTTTGGAATTATTTTTAAGGCCACTGATTCACCCCCCCTCTTAGTTATTCTAAAAATTGGTATCAGAGCTTTGGTTCTTGGAAGAAAAGTTTAAAGACTTAAGCTAAATATCACAAGATGAGTAAGAGGGATGTGCCTAAATTGAATAAGGAGAACTTTGCATCATGGAAAAGTAGGATAAGACTTCATCTATTAGGTATTGGAAATGGTGTTACACAACACTTTGATACTAAATATGTTGCACCTACTGGACCTCTAACTGTTGATAAATTGAGAGAGAAACATGAACATAATTCTATGATGATAGAATGTGATTCTTTTTCTATTTGATTCTAAATTTAAGGATGTGAAATCATGCACCTCTGCAAAGAAAATGTGGGAAAATCTCATGCTAGTACATAGAGGAGATACCAATGTGCTGAGAGCTAAAGCTGAAAGCCTAAGAGGAAAGTTTGATACACCTGAGAATGAAAGAAGGAGAGAAAAACACTCAGTACAGTAGAAGAATGAAAGAGGTTGTTAATGCTATCCGCGGAGTAGGAGGAGTACTTGAGGAAGAAACAGTTGTAAGTAAAATTCTAAGAACCTTACTGTTTGTTTATTCTATTGGAGTATCTAAAATTCAAGAAATGAGAGCAATAGAAAATAACAATGTTACTCTTGATAGTTTGATTGGTAGACTTATTTCATTTGAAATGAAAAACTATGACAAGAGTCTCTTACCTACTATTGAGTCTGTATTCAAGTCTTCTCTAAAAATAAGCAAATCTAGTAACAAACACACTATGAGAAATGATAGTGACAGTGATAATGATGAACAAGAACTTGATGAACTTGAAGGACTAATGGCTAGGAGATTACATAGAAGTAAAGGAAGATATAAAGGTAAATTACCATTGGTTTGTTTTAATTGCAAAGAAATTGGACATTTTGTTGCTAGATGCACTAACAAGAGAAAGGATGAAATAAACAATGACAGATCTTATGAAAAGAAGTATGACAGAAGTGATGACCGATACTATAGAAACAACCGACACTCTGATAGAAGAGATAACCGAGATTACAAGGACAAAGGCAAGAAGGATTGTTACTTGGTTGAGAACAAAGATGAAAATTCTAATACTAATTCTGATGAAGATGTTGAGGTAGTATTTTTTGCTATGAAGGATGATTTAGATGAAGAAGAAAGGTGTGTTGAAACAACACTCATATCTAAAGTTAGCAAAAATGATGTCTGGATTATTGATAGTGGTTGTACTCATCACATGACTGGAGATAAAGAAAATTTTAAAACTTTTGAATATTATAATGGTGGATTAGTTAGGATGGGTAATTACTCACCTTGCCCAGTTGAATTAAAAGGAACCATCATGTTGAATAATATGATCAGAAGTGAAAATGCATATTGGGTTCAAGGACTTAACTATAATATTTTTTGTGTTTCACAACTGAACAAAATAGGACACCGAGTTGCATTTGAGAACAAAAGGTAATGATCTATAATGGAAAAGGAAAGTTGGTCGGTACTGGTGAACAAACAAAAGGTAAGCTATTCTATCTTGATGATTTTGAGACCATTTTTTTATTGGCTAGAAATGAAGATGTTTGGTTGTGGCATAAAAGGTTATGTCATGTGAATTTTGACAACATCGTTAAGATAAGTAAGAGGCTTACCGAGTATTTCAAAGCCTGACCATGTTATGTGCAAGAATTGTCAAATATGAAAAATGAAAAAGTATAGTTTTAAGAGAAAAACCTACACATCTAATGCTATTCTAGAGTTAGTCCATACTGCCTTATGTGCACCAATGAGAACAGAGAGATATTATGGTGATAGATAATTTATTCTATTTGTTGATGACTATTCTAGGATGATGATTGTCATGTTCTTAAAAGAGAAATATGAAACATTTAAGTTGTTCAAATGGTATAAAGCTAAAGTTGAAAAACAAAGTGGAGTAGAACTCAAATGTTTAAGATCAGATAGATGAGGAGAACTTATTTATGATGAATTCACTAAATTTTGCAATAAGCATGGGATTACAAGAAAATTTTTTGCACTGAGAACACCACAGTAGAATGGGATTGCTAAAAGGAGGAATAGATCAATTCTTGATTGTGACAGAACACTGATGATTGAAAAAGGCATCACACAAAAATTTTGGAGAGAAGCTGTAAGTATTGTTGTCTATACACTAAACCGAGTTCAATTGAAGAAAGTCACAAATAAGACACCTTATGAGCTATGGTATGGATACACACCAAATGTTAGTTACTTTAGAATTTTTGGAAGTCAATGTCATATACTGAAAGATGATAGAAATGGAAAAATTGACTCTAAAAGTGATGAAGGAATATTTCTAGGATATTCTATCAAAAGAAAAGCTTATAAATGTCTTAACAAATATTCTAACAAAATCATTGAGAGTACAAATGTTAAAGTGGATGGATTTGTTGAGAAAAATGATGAGGAAAGAAAAAAGGAACCTGAAGATTACAACAATTTTTCTACATTGAAGAACCTGACACCTTGCCTGAGCAAAAAAATAATGCAATCAAGCAACATGCTGCACACACTGAGAATTAGGAAAATGCTCACAATGTTGAATCGAGTGATAATGAAGATAAAAATGAAGAACAAATATCTGACCCTGTACTTGCTAAATATGTCAGAAGACACCATCCATAGAACCAGATTGTTGGAGACAAAAGAGAAGGAATGAGAACAAGAAGTAAGTCTCTTAACACTAGATGTTTGATTTGTGATTTTGGGCCTAAATTTGTTAATGCTGCACTTGAGAATCAAGAATGGGCTAGAGAAATGAATGAAGAGATTGAGAAGAAGAAAACATGGACAATAGTACCTAGACCGAGTGACAAAAATGTCATTGGCACCAAATGGATTTTCAAAACCAAACTTAATGAGAATGGAGAAGTCACAACGAACAAAGAAAGACTGGTATGCAAAGGGTATGCACAAGAAGAAGGTATTGATTATGGAGAAAAAATTGCACCCATTGATAGGATAGAAGGAGTAAGAATTCTACTTTATTATACTTCTTTAAAAGGATTCAAAGTATACCAAATGGATGTCAAATCTGCATTTTTGAATGGAATACTAAAAGAGGAGGTATACATTGAACAACCTGAAGGGTTTTTTGATCCTAAAAAGAGGAACATGGTTTGTAGACTACACAAAGCCTTGTATGGATTGAAGCATTGAGAGCATGGTATGAAAGAATTCACTCTTATCTTATTAGTATTGGATTTTTTAGAACAAGTGACAACAGTAATCTATATTTGATAGGAGATACCGATGATAAAATTTTGATTGCTGAGATATTTGTTGATGATATCATATTTGGAGGTAATGATATGCTTTGCAAGTCATTTGTTGATGAAATGCGCAAATAATTTGAAATGTCAATGTTTGGATTTATCAAAATTTTTCTTGTTCTACAGATTCTACAATAGGACGAAGGCATCTACATCACACAATCCAAATACATCAAAGAAGTTCTAAAGATATTCAAGATGGAGGACTCAAAATTAGTTGGAACACCTATGGCAACCGGATGAAAATTGGCAAAGGAAGACAAGACAACCCAGGTAAATTAGACCTTATACAGATCTATGATTGGAAAACTAATGTATGTTGTACACACTAGACCAGATATAGTACATGTAGTTAGTATAGTTGCAATATTCTCTGCTAATCCTAAGGAATCACACAAGACTAATGTTAAAAGAATTTTGAGATATCTGAAGAATACAAAAGACTATGGCTCATGGTACAATAAACAAGGAAAATTTGAGCTACAAGTTTATGCTGATGCTGATTGGGCTGGAAACATAGATGATAGAAAGAGAACTACAGGAGGAGCATTGTTTATGGGTGACATACTTGTCAGATGGATAAGTAAAAAGCAAGGATGCATATCTCAATCAACTGCACAAGCGTAATATGTAGCTTCTGCTGCAAATCTCTCTAACATTGCATGGATCAAGCAATTGCTGAAAGGTATGAATGAGGAAATTCTTGACCCAATAATTATCTAATGTGATAATACTAGTTCTATCAACATCTCAAAGAACCCTATGATGCATGCTAAGACAAAGCACATAGTTATTAAGTATCACTACTTGAGGGAACACATACAAGAGAAACATGTGATATTGGAATATGTACAATCCAAATAACAACTAGTAGACATATTCACCAAACCATTACCAAAAGATACATTTGAGTACTTGAGGAATAGACTAGGGGTTCGACCCTTGTCTACTAGTCACTAAGATGAGTAGGTTGCTGCATCAACCTACACATTATCAAAAGATTATTCATGTTGATGCAAGATGAGATATGGACCGCAATGACATATCAGTCCACTAAAGGGACAAAAAGCTTCAAAGGAAGAAAAAGATTGTTGGCTACTACAAAGATGTAATTTGTTTTGGCATTGCTGTCAAAGGGAGAGATATTCAATGAAACATACATAAGGGAGAAGAACATCTAAAGAGAGAGAAAGATTCAATGAAATAACCATCCATCAAAGGGAGAGAATTGGATAGAGTTAACACTACATACCTATCCATTGAAGGGAATGAAGAAAGGTAGAACACACAACAAAATCAAATCTAAGCTAGAAGAGCTTACTGAGATTCAGATATTTGAATTGGTTATATAAAAATAAGTTTGGTATGTTATGGAATATTTTATACTGCATATTTCATAGTATATTGCCATCAATGCTAAAGGGAGAGATTGATGAACTATAACTGATTGAATGTTTGAAGATAATAAGTTGATCACCGAGACGCAAAAGTGAATGCAAGACATTAAATTAGTTAATGTATCGTATTGTAATTGATGTCAACTTGATATGATTTGATTGTTCATATATATATATATATTGGTCATAACCTTGAAGATATAAAAAGACAAACTTTATGTGGTCGGTAAAACATAAAAAGTCAGTATACACTGAGTGACAATGAACATCGATGGACAGTGAACATCGAAAGATAGTGAACATCGAGCAAGTGTCACCGAGCAAGTGTATACCGAGAACTGCAATAAAATGAAGTTTTTACCGAGCATAACTGGAGTTGATGACCGAACTGAACTAAAGTTAATGAATGACAAAAATGGCTTAGCTGGGAGAAGCTATATTTATAGATTGACTGATTGATTGCTTTATTATCAATGATTAGTTTAACTAAAGCATGGAAGAAGAATTAAAGAACATTTTATTCACAGTTATCAAGGAGAGATTTTCGGAATAAAACTAAAGTAGATTTTTATAGGATAAAGAAAAGCATTACGATTTTTACGGATCAAGAAGTGATCTACGAAAAAAATAAGGAGATTGAGCGGCTAATCATGTCTATATAAAGAGAAAAGGAATTCATTAGAAAAGTGAGGAATGCTGAATATATTTTGGTGAAGATTGATTTCTTCATGCAGATCTAACCATATAGGCTGAAGAACAAAGCCAAGGAATTCTGCAAATACTGAGCAACAAAGGACAAAGAATTCACTGAGAAGAACAAAAAATGAGAGAAAAGGAACTGATGTGAACATTGATCAGAGAGGTATTATTGGACTAACAATAGATCTGAACATTTGCAAGTAAATTTGTATGTTAAATAGATCATTTACTGTATCAGTTTAACGATTGATTCAGAAAATCTCTTAACCGAGTGGGATTTAACATTCCTTATTGTATTGAGATACTCAAGAGTATCAAAAGGTTTTATTATTGAAAATATAGTGAGTGCTAGGTTAAAAGATAAACTGTTGGTTTTAAATCCTCTAACAAGGTCACACTTAACAATGTGTATTGTAACCTTTATTAGGGTTGGCTCTTCACCGAGCTCACTTAAGAAGAGTGAAATTATTTTGGGTTACTGGTCCTAGGTGGTTTTTACCTTAGCAGGGTTTCCATGTTAAAATCTATGTGTCAAATGAGTATATGGTTCATTGCATTGATATTTTTTTTACACATTATGGAAACTGGATTGGTTGGTTAACACTAAGTTTATTTACTTCTATTCGATAAAGTCTAGAAAAGATAAACAGTATATCTGTACGCCTCTTCTTTGTGATCCATGGTTCCCAAGCTTTCCAAAGGCAAGGGTTAGTAGAAAAGGTTTTACAAATGATATAAATCAAGCACACAAGGACTACTAAAATGAATAACTTGAAACATAACCAATAAAATGTACAAGAAATGAAAGGAAAACAA
>MU226809.1:337491-351291 GCA_018584345.1 Thuja plicata
TAAATAAAATTAATTATTTAATTAATTTTGGGAATTTGATTAGATGATTTGGGGAATGAATTTAGAGGAAAATAGATGATTAATTAATGATTAAAAACCATTAATTAATAGATGAAAATTAGTGTTTTTAATGCAAAGTCACAAGCCTGTCCATTTTTGGGTGTCTACAATATCTTACCGAGAAGGTTATATTTGTTAAGTTTATTTATGGCATACATCTTGATGGACTGGAAGATAACTAGAGGGTACTATATTTGAGAGATAAGTTTTTGGTTGGATTTTTAGAATTATTTTTTAAGGCCACTGATTCACCCCCCCCCCTCATTTATTCTAACAAGAACTACATACAAGGATACCAAGTAGAACAGAGGTATTATTAATCACATTGTGGTGATATATTTTATGTACTCAATGGATCTATAATCAACAATTTGAGATTGCAGAAATCAGCTCATATATTTTGTTACTCTCTAATAATTGTAGCAAACAACAAAATCCTTTCACAAGGTGGACTTAATAGTCTTTTTGTAAATCTCTTAACCGAGTGCACACATACATTGTGTTGCTAAAATCTCCTTACCGAGTAGACTTAACAAGTCTGACATGTTACTCCTAACAGAGTAAGATCATCAAAAGTGATCACAACTTGTAGGCCTAATAGGCACCATCCTTTATGC
Organism: Thuja plicata; assembly: GCA_018584345.1. NCBI lineage: Eukaryota > Viridiplantae > Streptophyta > Pinopsida > Cupressales > Cupressaceae > Thuja > Thuja plicata. Next base: position 338,169 of record MU226809.1, read on the forward strand.
AGGTAGTGAAGCTTTGTGGGTTTCATCCCCACCACAATTTTTGCCTTCTAACAAGGGTTTCTGCGTGATCAAATACTTGTGTCATGTGTAAATGAGTTTCATGAATGTTTCAATGTTTGTTTACATGCATTTACATTTATGATATGATATTGCATGTATGAAGTAGAAAATCTATAGTGGTCGGTTATGCAAGTAATGAGTACTAAGGTTTAATTTGTAAAATTTTTTAAGGGTATTGATTCACCCTTCCCCTCTTAGTACACACCCTTCCATTATTCCAACACCAAAATGTAGAAGGTATGTTTATGAATTAAGCATAATAGACATGAAATCCCAAAAGAACTAAAATGGGGCCCAATTGAGCATCAAATTATAGGTGCTTACAATTTAGGACTAGACAGTAATAAAGGGGGTAACATGTTGGATCCATTAGGAAAATTGGTAGAGTGCAAGTATGAAAAATGATTCCAGATCTTAGCGATGAGAAAGAAGTATTAAAGGTTGGATGCCACTATTGTAATTTCCTTGATACAATATTCTAGATGGGTACACCTTGTGTCACAAGAATTTGTGCACTGATGATGTCTATGTATGTACATAAAGATAGGGGGAAGTGATAAAGTATTTTGGATGTAAATAAAAGATAATGCTCTCACAATAAAAAAACATGAGAGTGGTTAAGATCTACTATCTTTTATTTTATTTTATCAACTGGTAGAAAAATATGAGAGTGGAAAATTATGACCATGTTTCCAAGTAAAACAAACCATTTACACCTTATTAATACCACATTGTAGTATCATAAATTGTATCCCTTCACAAATTTTCACTCTATTGGGATCCACTTTAGTATACATTCTTATATACCATTTTAAACATATTTGAGAAAAAGTAACACCTTATAATTTAATTGTTAAACTCGTAAGTTAATTATCATCAAATAGTAATTCTAAGACAGGTCATATGTTGGGACCTCTATACTTTAAATTTTTCTTTTTTTTTCTCCATTTTGAGTGGACTTGGGATTTTAGTGCCCTATAACCTTCAAAAGGGGCCCAAATTCAAATTTTTAGAAATGCCAACCTCTATCATTTGTGATACAATATCAATATTTTCATTTGATCATTGGAACTTGGTTGGTTCTCAAAATTTCAAAATACCTTGTGATCCCTATATAAAGTACACATTCTATTGTTCCCAAGTTAGAACTAACTAAGAGGATCTAATAAGCACTGTGATTCTTAATTATCAACCTATTTCGTATTAGACTACATAAATTTAACTTTCAAGTATGATATCATGTTTTTTTATTTATGTATATCATGTCATTGCATTAACATTTGTAGGAATTCCAAAAGAGCATCGCATCACCACCTTTATGTGAAAATCTATGAGAGGGTTTAATTTGTAAGTTATTATCATTTTCTTTTAGCATTTCATTGTTGATTTTCCTCATTCCTCTCTAAGACACACTCTTTTTCATCACCATAGCTATTTTGGAGGTGGATACAACAACATGGAGTTTGACTTAGGAAAGACCCTATTCAATACAATTTTTCTTCCCATTTTTTTATGTAAGTTTAGATATAATCAAAAAGTGGTACAAGGGTATAGAGAAAACTATCAGATGTTGCAATAACTTTTGAGTAATTGTGTTAGCAAGAGAAAATGAGATGTATTATCTGGAGATATATAATCCAAGATATCTTGCGTAGTCAATTTATACCTATAACATAAGAAATAGGGATCACTAGTTCAAATAGTTAAACTAATGATCCTTAGTTTCTATTTCCTATATTGTATTGGAAGGAAGATAACTCACTAGGCTCAAGAGGACTTAAGCATTGAGTGGGTGTAATGAAAATTAACCTTAATTGAGGGTTGATTAGGTGAATGTGATTGAAAAATGCAATATGTATGGATAGGAAGAAAGAAAGAAAAGTCTTGATATGTACAAATTTATATAGAGAAAACATAATAGTAGTAATACTAGAAATATAAAACAAAGGGTGAAACTGACCTGCAAAATCAATTTGAAGGAGATATGGAGGGACTATGGTGACCTAGTTCACCTAGTTCTAGGACTATAGAAAGTTGGTCGACATGTTCCTTGTACTTTTTGATGATTTTAGTGGCAAACTACCCATGAGGTCTTGAAATTTCTAGATTTGATCTAGTGCGAGCACCACCTATTCCTGCACAGAAAATAAGAAAATTGTTGTGTAGAAGAGGGTTTTCCGTAGTCAAACCTTGGTTTAGGAATCAAACTTTAAAATGAAATATACTTGAAAGGAAAGTGTGATGATATGGAATAGAAGCTAGATCTAAATTATACATTACCTTATACTTTGATGGTGCAATGCTTCTTGGGATGTGAAAAATATAAAAAGGGGTGCAATAAAATAGAAACAAGATCACATATCCTTTTAAACATTTGTTTTATATTTTTCATTAAGAGCCCTAATAGGCTCAAATTTGGACTCAAGTGCTAATCCAAAAAATGCATCCTTCCTTAAATGTGGGGTTGATTTAAAAATTGAAAATGATTATAAACTAGGAAATGCAAAACCAATGGGATTAAAATGTACCTAGGAGATAATGGCTAAATTTCTATTTGACTGTTGTTTTTCCAATTATCAGAGTAATAAAATTGATTGTAACTCCATATCTAATCTCGGTAACCTATCAGCTCTCTCTCTTATGAATTCTAGGTAGAACAAGAGGGTGTAGAATGACTATTTCATTACTCACCAAGGTATACAACAACTATTTTGATATGCACCATGGGTTTTGGGAACAAACTCTATGAAAATCTATATTGGGGCATACACTTCCTAGATTTTTAATTGTGGGTATGTAGCCTATTAATGTGCACTGAAAAATGGGGAAAATATTGTCTAAAGGGGTTTTCCTTGGTCAAACCCCTGTTTAGGAATGAAACTTAAAAATAGAAATAAAGTGCATGAAATGTAAAGCATGTAATGTAAACACAAAGGAAAATTATTGTATTAATGTTCTTACCCTCATGGATGAATGTTAGTATCACTCAAATCCATGAAGAATACTTATTTTTGTTGCCTGAATGTAGTTTTTGACCTTGTGAATGAGATGTATAATCAAGGATGTCTTCACATATGCATGGATCTATGAATTCCACTCCAAGATCTCGATTGTTTGATATGATTGAGAAGACTTGCAAGGATGGAGATATAGATGAATGATAGGAAGATGGATCTTCTTTCTTGATTGAGAGTTCCACTAATTGATTACTATGAGATGGAAAATATTGCTCTAACTTAAAGAATATTTCCTTGATGTAATTTGAAGGAGAAGAATACGTTGGCTTGAGATCATGAATTCACGTTGATTTCTTGAATGCTCTTGGATCACAATAATTGTTTATTGATTGCTTGATTTCATTCTAAATCTTATTATTTCTATGGAATCATGAATGCTCTTGGCAGAAAGATATTCGTGTGGTGTTACAGATTTATAATTTATACCTGAGTAAGAAGAAATATGATATTGATGCCTTAATATTAGGACATTTCAAAATTTTTAGAAGAAAATACATATTCTGAAGGGCACAGTGGAGAGGTATGCAAATTCAATATGTTTCATGGTTGAGATTGATCAATGTATAATGGAGGAATTCATTCCTAGACAAATGCAAATTCAACCAATGGGCTATGAAGTTGTACCATAGTTGGTTGTCTAGTATGTGGAAGAAATTCTCAATAGCCTTGTTGATCAAAATTAAAAAAGGTTTAGTACTTGCACTAAAAAGTATGAGGAAGTTCAGTTGTAGTTAAAAGAGAAGGAAAGGAACCATAAGATCAAGAAAATTGTTGATAATGTAATAGAAAAGGATGAAATTACTAAAGAAGAGATGGATGTAATTAAAAACAAGCTAGAGGCATGAGCTTCACCAATTGATGTTGAAGAGGAGGCTACTCCTCCTCCATTGTTTCATATGCCATCTAGTCAAAGGACTACAAGAAGTGCAAGCATAACTAAATTTGACCCTGTATTAAGGAGACCAAAGAAAAAGAGTACTGGTCCTAAAAGGAAGAGAGGAAAGATGGACAATGATGATTCATCCACTAAATCAGATATATCAAAGAAGGGAGTAAGATTTTAAGGCACTACTACATCAAGAATTGCAAAGGAGACACCTATGAGTGTAAGGAAAGGTGATAATACTATTGATATGATTTTGAAAAAAAATTTAAGTATGATATTTTGGTTGAATTAAAGAAGTACTATAAAGTATTTGATGAAGTTCAAACGTGAATATAAGAACACGGTGTAATTACTTATTTGCAAAAATTCAGCAGAACACTGGTTGAAATAAAGGATTAGATAGCTGATCATCTATATGAAAAATAGGAAGAGAGAAGATTCATAGCTTTAGATAAATATAAAAGGATAAGGGAGATAATAATATCCAAGATGTGTCCATTAATCAGTAATAATGAAAGAAAAGACTTACTTGAAGAGGAAAAGAAGAGGCTTTTGAAAAAGAGAAGAGTAAACATGATACTGGGTGGAAAGATAGATGAAATTATTGCAGAAACTGATGACACTATCAGTAAGATGCTCATAGAAGTCAAACATGATGCAGCTAAATGAAAAGATCCTAGAACTAAGAAGAAAGAAGATAAATTGTTCATTAAGGAACCTAATGTATATATTGGTGGTGTGGAGATTACCCTTGATGATAAAAAAGAAGAAGAGAAGGATCCCTACACTGATCCTGTAAACATTATGTTCGAGGACAATTTAAGAGAAATCATGTCAGAAAAGGAAGTCACCAAAGACATACATGTTGAGACTGATATGGATAAGGAGATTGATGAACATATTTATGTTATGGATACAAAAGTAATTGAAAGCGAAGAGGTCAGAAAAATAATGTACCTGATATACATAACAACAGAGGATAAGTCTGATAGTACTAAAGGAAAACAAGCTGAGATTATAAAGAAGCTGGAGAAATCAAAGCATGAGTAGACATAAAATGGTCCATCTTCTAGAAGAACTGAAGAATTGTTGGCAAGCTATTCACGTAAATCACTTGGTTTGAAAATTCCTATGGATCTTGGGAGCATGGAAGAAGATGAGCTGAAAAAACAACAATATTGGCTCAATATAAGGTAATAGAAATTTTTTTGAGTAAGAAGGAGATGAAAATTATACTTCTATTCAAGGCAGTTGATTTAATTTCAATAAATTTACTACATCTGTGGATCAATCAAGGTAATACTGTATATGATCAATTAGAAGATTTGTTGAATAATTTTGAAGCACATTTTGAGTCCTTGGAGAAGGCAACAGAGGACAAAGATAAGAAGGAGTTTGTGAATAAAAGATTTCATCATTTATGCTCATTGATCAGTCAAGATAAGAAATCTTTAGAAACTGGAATGTAAAAGAAAAATCAAGGAAGGAAGTGCAGTGTTGCAACTATGTATAAATCATTTCAGTCATGTGCCTGATATTGATAAGATTTTGGAAGAAAATGAAAAATTACTGATAGATAAGGAAAAAGCCTTTGATTCATCAAAGGATTTTGAATATGATCATATGAAGGAAGTTTCCAGAATAAATGAAGAGATCAAGGTCTTGGAAGTGGTGAGGCAAATAATGCTTGGGAGATTTTCCGACTTGAGGAATCTAATAGTTCCAGAGTTGGACATTCTATAGAGAAGCTTAGAAGTTGCAGAAGGAGCACAAAGGGAACCCTCCCCACTAGACATTATACATGATGAGGAATCATCTTATTTGATATGTGGGTAGATTAAGATTCTAGATTGTCCAAGGAATTCATGGAGTGTAGATTGGACAACTTTGAAGGATAGTTTCTCAGATTTATATATTTTTTTTAAGAAAGCACTTGTAACTTGTGTATACACATACGAGTATGTGAAACAAGTTGTGAACCAAAAAAGTGGACACATATTTAAAAAAAATTCAAATTTCATATAACCCGATCGGGTTATTGAAAATTCAAAATTGGTCTAGGCTTGGTAACCAAGCCTAGAAAATATTAAAAAAAAAACTCAATCTGTCTCAAAACCTGATCTGGTTTCTAAATTTCAAATAACCTGATCGGGTTTTGAAAATCAATAAGTACTTCAAAACCCGACCAGGTTTTGAAGAAGTAAAAATTATGCTTTTATTCTACATAACCTGATCGGGTTATGAAGAAATTAAAATAGGCTTTTCTATGGAAGCCATAACTTCCACATACGAAGTCTGATTGAATTCATTTAAAAAGTGTAGGAAAGATCTTGAGACGATCTAACATATGATTAACCTACAATCATCTTTAGTCATCAACATTTTTTTTCCATCCATTTGAATCAAGTAAGGTATAAAATAGGTACTCATTATTTCCCATACATGCAACATATAGGAAAATCAGTATCTCTCTCTCTCTCATACAAAAAAAATAGGCCTATACGACAAAGCATTTTAAGACATTTTTTCGTACGAGTTTCCTCACCGGCCCATGGGATGAAATAACTCAAAAGGTTTAAAAAAGACTCAAGGCATTGAAAAATTTAATAAATAATAACTAAAATGTAATCAACAGAGAAGTTTTTTGACTACTTACTGGAGGCGGATATTTTGGGACCGATTGTGCCTCCTCATGCGCTCGAATCGATGATTTTGCAATGGAACCAACTTTTTTTCTCAAAGTAGGTTTTCGGAATTTTAAAATCAAGAAGTGAAAAAGAACCTTTTAGCCCTTATATAGGTTTTTGACTTAATTTCCAAACTGCGCCGATTAATGTGAAAATTGTATGCTTGCTAATTGGACCGTCCTGAATCCATTTTTAGGTTTGAAATCAAAATTCGACGTCATTTTGCTAGTAAAAAATGCAATTTAACCTGTTAATCCAATGTAGTTGACCGTTGACACTATCATCACCAAATTATTCCTGAATTTCATTCCTAATCAACTCATTCAAGAATCCTTTATTTCAATCCAAGAAAGTAAAAATTGGGAAACCCATGTCAACTCTTGGCAAAATTGGTTAACCAAACCTCAAATCAAGCTTTAATCCAATTCTTCTGTGACCTTATCATGATTCATTTGATTAAATTGATACTTTCTATTCATCAAATCAGTCGCAATCATGCTTTCCGCGCTAACACCATTCTGATTTTGATCTAGAGGGGGCAAAATCAATGTATCAATAATTTGATTCAATCAACAAGCTTCATCACCAGGGGCATCAAAGGTTTGTATCAAATAAGGATCCTTCATACACAAGTGATTTCATTGCTTCACATCAAGTCACTTGAATCGCTACGAGCATATCAATTTCATCGCACCACATTAATCTACTAACGCCTCTTAATTAGGTAATTGGCTTCATTGGTACCCATATCAAGTCAATTATCCTGAGAAATTGATCAAATGGAAATTAATCTCATTGCACCACATCAGGTTGATTAGTCATTCAAACCAATCCAAAAATTGGGAAATTTTCTTTGGGACGAATATTCAGTTTGATCACTTCACATCAAGTTCAATGTTCAAATCTCTCTATAATTCTTCATTTAATCATGTCTGGAACTGATATCTTCAGATCTCCCTATCAGTATTCACTTATTCAAGCCTGGAGATGATATCTCCAATATTCAATTGATCATTGTTCAATCAAGTTCGAAATAAGTTTTGATCTGTGAGATAGTTTCATCGCTTCACATAAAGCTATTCCTTATCTATCACAAAATGTTCTTTGAATGAATGTGGTGCTCACACATCAATTCAAAGAGGAGAAAATGTAATCACCTAAAATTGGTCTAGTAAACCCATAGTCCCCAATTCAATTAATTGGCCTTAAAAATCCTAAATCAAAGGTATTTATTGCTAGACCTTAATTATGTAAGTATTTAATCAATCTTTCTTGCATAATTAAATCAAATTGTTAATCAAATCCTCAATCAAAACTTAAATCATTTAATTACTTCAACTATAGGGTTTAATTAAAAGTCCTAGCACTTTTTATTTAAGGAACCCATTCACACAACCTCACACATGTGTGAGCACATAAAAATCCAAATAAAAGAAATTCAAAAAGGATAATTACCAAATCTGTCTCATTCTCCCCCAAAGAAACACAACCTTGACCAATAAAAAATCTCCCCCATGGATTGAGCTCACATGTATTGAAGGAGGGTGCATTTCAACCAGCCTTCATGGCTAAATCTCCGATGTCCATTTCAAGGAAATTCCTATAAAAGGGATAACTCTCCTTGTTGAAAGAGAGGATTTTTTTTTAGAGTAACATCATATTGCCATTTTGATTCTAGGTTTTTCTCATGTTAGTGCATTTTCGCGGTGGTTTAGTATGTGCATTTTGTTGAATCTTAACTTGAATTTATTAGCATTTTGCTACATATTTGTAAGACCTACCCCATTTTATCTCATGAATTTAGCTTAGTTTCATTTAGCATCTCATTTTCATGATCTTGAGGGAAAGGTATGCAAGTTCATGCACCATGCCCAGCTTTTGAATCTTTCATTTTGGAGTTGTCTAGTCACTAGTTCTAAATTCCAATCTGATAAGAATCTATTGAGAATCAAAATTGCTTCATCTAGGAAGAAATAAGTAAATTTTGGGGGTTGGTGCATAATGATAGATGTCAACTTGATGATCACTAACCCTTGATCTAATTGTTTCTTGAGTGCTTGGTTTCTTGCAGGTTGAAGGCCACATTTACCACACACAGTTGCCATTAATACCAAAGGGGGAGATTGTTGGCAAGATTCACTTTATGATGCATGGTATGTTGTCATTGATGTAAACTACTATCATTAATCTTGTCCTTTTTGTAGAAAAGATAGTTTACGGAAGGATTTGATGCTTGTATTTTTCTAAGTACCTAGACCAAGATTGAGACCAGTCGGATAGACCAACATGGTTCAGACAGGTTTTTGATAGTTAGAGTATGTGATAGCAAAAAATTCACTGGAGATTCTAAAGTTATCATATGCGTGAGATATTCACTGGGGAATATCAGATTGATAGAGTTTTGGGAGGAACATGACAGTTTGGAGAAATCGAGTTGCTACACTTGGTAAATCAACCTTGGTTCATGGTTTGGTGATTGTTTATGATAGAGCTGAAATTAGAGGATATTTTATTTGGTTAGAAATATTTGATCTTATTTTTTGATATTTCTTTGGCAAAGACTTCTACACATTTCATTACTCTTATTAGGGCCAATAGAGTTTGAGTTTTGATCTTGTGATCTTATATTTAAGATCAAGTTTTGATTACGAAGATATAGAGATTAGGATTATGATTAGAAGAAGGCATTGATGCGAATATAGTAAGTAGAGATCAAGTGTAGTGCTTCATCAAAATTGTATAGGCATTATTTGTTAGCACTATTGAGAGGGGGGAGGGTGAATCATTTGTGTGCCCAATTAATATAAACTTTAAAATTAAACACCAATTGCTCAATGAAAATCATAACAAAAGTTTTTTTTGTCAAGGAAAACCATGACAAGGGAAAACCCCAGTGGGAATTAGCACCCAAAAATAATGTACTCAGAGTATAATGTCCTTGTTAGGAGATCTATCCCCTGTTAGAATAATGGAATAGGGTGTACTGAGAGGGGAGGGGTGAATCAGTACCCTTAAAACTTTTATCACTTTAACCTTTAGTAATATTTACTTGTATTATCAACCATATTGATTTTATACCTTATGCATGTAATATCACAACATAAATGTAATTGCATGTAATCATTCATAGAAAAATTCATGAAATCCAAGTACACATAACACAAGAATTGGTAACGCAGAAAATCCCTTGGTGCAAGAGCACCTAGGTAGGGTTAGAAAATAACCTAGGGCTTCTACTTTGTTTTGGATTGTAGTGGTCTTAGCCAAGCCACTAGTTTAATAATGGAACTAGGTGATTCCTAAAGTGTGTCAAGGTTGATTAGGAGGCCTCATTAGGTCATTTAGGACCCGAGTGTTAAGATTTGTCCAAGTTTTTCAATCTTGTCAATTATGAAGACAAGTATTGAATTTGTGCATTTTAGAGTAAAATTTAACAAGGAAGTGTTGGGGGTGTCCTATTTGAGGTTTGAATGATCTTAGATAGGTGTTTTGTTGAGTTTCATGTCATGGTGAGCAATTTTGTGGTCAAATCCCAAAAGTTCTAAAAGTTGTCAATGTTGTCATTGACAACAATGACAACATTTGTTGCATAATTGCATTTTAAAGAAAAGAGGTTTATTAAATGTCTGAAATCATTGAGATAGGGATTTTTTCAATTACATAAGGCATTCCCCAACCTTGGAAAGAGGTTGGTTGATTTTGTAAAGTTTGTGTACAGACTGTATAATTGAAGAAACAGTTGTAGTACATTCATCATTTTATGAGCATTTTGTGTTTTAATGGATTAGATTTATTTTTTTGATTCATGAATATGTTAGAGTATTTAATTTTTAGATTCTTTTTGCTTCTTAGATTAGAATTTTGTGTGGTTTTAGTTGGGTTTGTAAATTAGTTTTTTTTAAGCCCCGTCGCTGGTCTAAACTAGGAAGGCTATGCAAAATGGTGTCATAACTCATCATTCCACTGTAGAAATTGTACGAGATCTTGGGATGGGTGAGGTGAATCCATGTACTATATGTGTATAGAAGGAGGGGCCCTGGAAATCTTGTTTTCTATTTTTTTAATGATGCCCTAGGTGAGCTTCTGGTGCATGGCTAGGGATTACAGAGCATTGCAAATGGTTTATCGTGGGTGGAATGCATTGAATGCTTCAACTTGATATTGTGGAGAGGTAGAGGGGTGTGTGAAGGAGCCCCAAATAGAAGGAGAAGTTTGGGTGGAGATTTTTAAGTACCAAGAAACCACATCTTTGTGCAGATAATCCTATTGTCTTGAAATCTTGAATTTTAGGCATGTTTATAGCTTCCTATTGTACAGATAGTTTGGTGAGTGAAAAACAGTGAAAAATTGAAGGGTTCCATAAATGGTGTCTGAAAGTGGACTTTGTTTGGGAGTGTTAGAATTTATAAGCAAAAAGGTGATCAATTAGGCCTAATTGCTTGTAGCCCTATTTGGGTGTTTTAGAAGGCAAATCTTGAACTAGATTAGGGTTCCATTGCAAGAAGTGTGGATAAACATTGGATTAGATCCAATTGAACTATTTGAAGCCTATCTCTCTATATTATTGTGATCTTGAACCTTATAGGTCAAATAGTGAAGATGGTGCATGAAGAGCACTATGGCTAAGTGATGTGTAGTTTGAATTCTTTGTTGGTGTACTCAAGATGAATTGAAGAAGGATCTTGTGGAAAGTATCCTTGTAAGTTAGGGTTAGTAAAGAACCCTAGATAGGCTAGAGAAGAGGCCTATTGAAGACCCTAGTTGAGAATAGGGTAGAGAGCAAGGATTGTAGTTACATCACCCCCGTTATAAGGTAAAAACTATAGTGGAGATGAAACCCACAAAGCTTCACTATCTGCAGAATGAAAGGTGTCGGTTAAGGCTACAAGTGTGATCACTTCTGATGATCTTACCCTATTAGGAGGAACATTTTAGACTTGTTAGGTCTACCCTGTAAAGAGATTTTAACAACATTGTTAAGTGCGCACTTGGTTAAGAGATTTACAATAAGAATGATAAGTCCACCTTCTTAAAGGATTTCTTCTATTTGCTCCAATTTTTAGAGAGTAGTAAAAAATACTTATGACCTATTGGTATGCAATCTTGAATTGCTGAATACAGATCCTTTAAGTTCACAAGATATATGTATCACCTATAATGATTGATTAATACTCGTGTTCTGCTCGATAGCCTTGAATCTTGTTCTTCATAACTGAATTGATCTTTTTTTTCCCTTCTACATGAAACTCTTTGTCGGATCCATAGATGTCTACTACGGCTACAATCATCATGTTCTGATTAATTATACATTTATATATATACAAAGGTTTTGACCTATTTAGGTTTCACACTTTACAATAAAAAACTCTATGAACAAAGGTTTACAACTTGACCTTGATCTCCTAGTTTGCATGTTTACAATCAAGTAAAGTGATTAAAATAATTACATATGCTTTACTTGATCCTCAAGAAATGGTTTTACAGCTAAGCATAAAGCTAATTATAAAACTAAAGTGCTTTAGCTGATGTGTATTTTAGTTCCACTATTCTTGGGAATAAAACTGTCTCTTGGTAGACTGGTGCTCGGTGATGTCTTTGTAGACATACTACTCTTAGGTTAATTTGTAGAATATGTTCTCAATTTACTCTATAAACTATCTGTCAGGTTACTCTATGAATTGTCTATCAGTGTTTACTAATTTTGATAATCCTTGTACTTGTCTGTTTCAGTGACCCTATTTTCTCTCACTCGATGATCATGTTACAGATGGTTCAAAAATCGTTTCCTTGTATACTAATGACATATTATGACCATCAATCTCCCCCTTTGGAATTAGTATCAAAAACTAACATGTTCAGTATATACACCAAGTGTTTACCTTGTTTATGACTCCCCCTATGTGCATGCCTCGATACAGTGTATGTACATGTTTCTTCCTTTGTATATTTCCCTCTTTGGCTTTTGACATGTTATCCTTCTTTTAAAGGTATATCAATTTTCCCCCTTATACATATAGATCCCCCTTTTTTTGAAAATAATGACAAAGGTGTAGTACTTATAGCTTGTCAAAGATGTGGGCATGGTAGTTTTGAATATCTTCCATCCACTTCTCCCATTTCTCCTTGAGGTGCTTGAGGGTCATGTGGGCCAAAGTGATTATGGCGTGCATGTCATATATACTTTCAGTTACTGACATTTCCAGGGTGGCAATTAATGCTTTTCCCAAAGTTATGTGTTGAAACAACAATGTGAGATTCGGGAGTAACATAGCTTGAAGCTCGGTTACCTCATCTTTGATTTTTCTTTCATCCTTTTTTAGCTCAAGTCTCAACCTTTTGGAGTCTACAACAGGGATAACTTTAAGGAACCCCCCCCTCCCAAAATTTATAAAATTGTGGCGAATCACATGTCATTTGGGTGAAAAAAATTTAATAGTGTTGGCGAATTATGCGTCAATCAATGGATATTTGGT
>MU226809.1:370925-414684 GCA_018584345.1 Thuja plicata
GGCCAGGATAGTAGATCCAACTTGTTTTTCTGAAGAGAAGGTGCATCCTTATTGCATATGTTACATTTTGTTTTTCTTTAATTTGTCATTCTTAAAATTCCTGCACTGTATATTATATCTACAAGAAAAAAAAGGATACATGGGACATTTCACATTCAGTGATTTATCCTATTCATTGCATACATCTCATATTTAGTTGGTAAGATGGCATATATTTTTATCAACAAACATGATACGATTCAGTTGATAAGATGTTAAATTTGTTTGTTCAACATACATGATACTCATTAATGATTTAGTTTACAATTTGGTTTGACAATCAGTTTATGCAGAATACATCTTTGACAAGGTCATTTAGACCAACATCATTATCAAAAGGTCAAAGTCTTTAACAAACTTAATACCTTCATCAGAATTGCATAGTGAATCTTCATTTATATCTTCATAATGGTATCATTGCAAAGTAAATTAAAAGGCACATTTGAGAGAATCACAAAGTTACATTATACTGAGAATGTAATATGAATTGTGCATCATTGTTTATGTTATATTAGAATCATTCATCAAAGGTGACATTTTGGTTTATATTAAAATCGTATTTAAATAATTCACTAAAGTGACTAAGGTGGTCTCTTTCTTGAGTCTCTTTTAATTACTTTTTTTAGTTTATTGTGTTATGGCCATGTCTCTACTAAAGGTTTTTTTTTTTAAATTCTCCATTTGAGTTTGCTTTATAGTTAAAAGATTAGTAAATATTTTTCATATATATGTGAATTTAATTATTTTCTGATTTGGGTTGTGTTTAGATCACATTTATTTTCTCATTGAAGGTCTTTTTGTCTAAGTTTGTCTAACCCAAGTCAGGGTTGTATTCTTGGAACATTGGCATCATTCTTTATTACCCTAATAATTTGTTAAGAATTTGTCTTAATCATTTTGAATAAAGGGTGAAGTCTAAATTTTAATGTAAATAGTTACATTCATTATCTTTAAACCCTAGTTGAGGGTTATTGAGTTTGTTCTAAACATTTATCAAACCTTTGAGTTGTGTCTGATCCTCAAATGTCTAAACCCGAGGTCTGTGAACTGTGTTGATTTTCTGGTCTTTCTTAACACATTTGTTAAGTCTAAACTTGAAGTGTTTAAGTTTTTTTTTAGTGTTTGTCATGTAAACCTAGACTTGAAAATAAGAGTTGTTTCATGAACAAAGAACACAAAGAACCACACATATAATATGGATTATAAAGTTATAGTTTTCTGATTAAAATAGAGATAATACATTATTAAGGAACACAAAGATAATTGTGGAACACAAGAATTATAGTTTTCTGATTTTAAAAACATAGATAAAATGATTTCTTTAATAAGGAAAATGAGAATCAGTTGGCTTTGTTTTTAGCTATCAGACATGAGTAAAATTCAGAGATAGTTGCGACAAGGTTTTTTTCAAAATAGTTGGTTTATTAGTTTGACATATTATATATACATGATGTTGAAGATGACAATAATGTAGAGAGAGGAATATTGGGTTTACATGAAACATAATTTGTTTTTGTGCACAATTAGTCATATGATTAGAAATCATTAATTCTATAGTTGATCATATCATGTATGATTCATTGTTTGATACAAATAATTATTTGTATCTAAGAATGTATGATATTGGATTCATATCACCAAGCTTAATTAGATTCTCCATATCACCGTGCTTAATTAGATTCTCTAAATAGTGTTTCATTTATATATATAAATAAGATATACATTACACAGAGTTCACAAGCCACCAAAGATACGACTTAAGCTAATCTAAGCAAAAGGTCTGCAAGCCCTACTAAGATTGTAAAAATATAGTAAAACTAAAACATTATACAAAAAAACTACTAAGGCTTCACCATTGCAAATCCACTCAAATTCTACATTTTAACATTTGCAATGTCTAGCTAAATGAGTAAAATCCTTAGCCAAAATAAGAATTCAAAAAACATAGTTTAAATTAGTAGAATAGGAATTGTGATCAAAGGAATAAATACATTATTCCCTGACCAAGCTCTACCATCCTAGCTCCTATCTCTTCTGGAAAGAGATTCTCATTTTCTTGAAGAAAGGCTCCAAACTTCTTTGTATCATACTCCTTAACACCTGCTTTGAAGGTTGTCCACACCTTTTTCATCAAAGTCTTCTTGTCTTCTGCCTCCATCGCAAAATCACCCAGCAAACCATTACTTATTAACTGGGTGTTGAGGCTATCCATTGCTGTCCCAATCTCTGTATATATGTCTTCTGCTACAAGCCTATGGGCCAGAAAGAGAGCATGCAAAGGATGCCCAAAAATTTGAATGACCTATTGGAATAACTCTGCCACCAACACACCATCATGAACATGATTTTCAGACCAAAAGTCTCTTCCCAGCATCGCCACCATTGTCAGTTTCTCCTTTTCATTCTCCCAGCTAAAAAATCTTTGTATTTTCTCCTCTAGGGTCTCCTACAATGAGTCCACCTTGCTGCAATGACAACTTATCCCTAGATGATTTGCCATAGTCTTATGAAGAAACACAAAAACAAGGGAATATAAATAGACCACAGTGCAAGTTCTTCGATGAGATTTTGTGATAAGGTTGAACTGACTTCTATAGGGTACTTGTTCGTAGGTTAATTCAGATATCTCTCATGTGTGCCGACTAAACATCCCTTCCCTCTGACATCGGCATTTTTGATTGATCTCCTTTGGTACTATATAAGATACAACTAATTGTACCTTGAGTGATGGTGGCCTTCAACTCTATCTAATCACTACAACAGTCCCTGAGAAGAAATTTACCTCGAATTTGTGCTTGGAAGTGTATGATAAATATCTTGTGGGATATTCCACTTCCACTGATCAAAATAATCACTCTGGCATCATCCTATGCCTTTCCTCATGATCATCCCTATGTCTTCTACAATTATCTCTTGTAGTTTCATTGGCATGTGATCACCGTACTCAAATCCCATATGCTCATTATTGTCAATCCAAGAGGTCTGCCGCCCTATTACCTTCTCAAAAAACATGTTGGAGATGATATTCCCCCAATGTTTTCAAGTGATTCAAGATTTTCAGAATCCAATCTACAAGTCTACACAATTTTTTTAATTTCATTAATGATGACCTGCGAGTCTCCCTCAATGATAAGGTTGCTTATTCTATTTGATGCACACCATTTGAGACCGGTTTCTAATGCAAAGATCTCTGCAACATTGTTAGAAGTGATGTCTGAAAATGTTATTAAACAATCACAATTCAAATTACAATTGACATTTAATATTCATATTTTCTTCATTTGAAGCACCATCTACAGCGAGTGGCCTAGGACTTGAATAATGGGCTAGGAGTAAAGATAAAAGAGCTCAAGAGACCATCATAGTTGGTCTCTTTCATTGGTCCATATTACTAAAAATAATATGGACCGAAGGAAAAGACCATCATAGTTGGTCTCTTGAGCTTTGTTAGCTTTAATGTGCATATCCATCGCTTTTTTGACACATATGGAAACACTTTCCATAGTGGTGCTATACCTCTGAATGGACATCCCATCGGAAAAAATCATTTTTGAAAGATCAGTGCAATAGGAATGCTATACCACTAACAGGTTTACCTGTCGAACAATCAATGCAGTTCCATCGCTCATCTGACAGAAAAAGTGTTGGAAAGCAATGGTTTGTGATAAATAATTGTGATAGGCTTGCTATATCTCTGATGGGTGTTTTGATAGTCCTTTCTGGCAGGAAACACAGAGGGTTTTTCAGAGTTCTGATAAGTCTGCCATAGGAAATTTGATAATGAAGCTGGTATTCATGTGCTAGTTATTTACAGAATTAGATGTTGACAGACCGATGGTAACCACTTCCATCAAAATTTGCAATGCAAAAATGCTGATAGATACATATGTCAAAATTTTGACAACTAGGCGTTGCAAATCTGACAAATGGCTGTCAGAATTTGGCCTCAAATGTACTAGTGATGTCATCCTTGTATTATTCTACAAGTTGTGCTGGTATTCTCATTCTCTTTTGCAGTCTGTCCTTGAAAGTGGTGAAGTATGCATCCATTATAGATGTGAAGTTATCCCCTAGTGACTTAATATATTCACTAATTTATGCAGTTATTGGTCGGGTTGTGTCCTAATTGACATTACCGAGAGAGGGGAAGAAATTCTGAAAGTAGAAGAATGCACACATAAGGAGTGAGCCAAACTTACATGAATTAGATCTGGATGACCTAATTGTCTTCATATTCTCCTTGAGTTTCTTCAGTAGCAGCTTGGATAAGTCTAGTTGTAGTCCCTTCTTCAGAATCTTATAAGCAGTTTCAACAACTCCACATGTTATGCTATTCAATCTACTGGCTTGGAATATTTTATAGCTAATCACACATGCACCAAATTTCATTTTGAGGTCAGTGACTGTGTTGAGCTTCAACCCTCTTCCATTCAATTCTGCCTTAGTCTGTTTTTCAATCTCGTGGCGTGAAGGATGCTTTAGGGCCTTAGCCTTGTCGGTTATTGGATAACAAGTTACAACGTGAATCACATCTTTGTGATCAATTTTGGTTCATCCAACCACATTTTTTTGTCATTTACCCGACTAAGTACAATGTGTATCCACTCAGTCTTGAAATCTCTCAGGAACAGTATAGCATTGGTTAACCGTTTCACTTCAATGTGCTTGTGTTCATCTTTAAGGTTTCCATCTGTGCATAGCTTCTTGTAAGCTTCATTAATATCAAGATCTCCAATCTCTGCAACCTTGCAGTGGATGTATGCGCATATATCTTCAACCAACAAAACCCTAGGAGGGATGCTTGAGAATTATCCCTTTTTGTTAGGTTGTGAAGCAACCTAGGGGAAAAACTTATAATTAGGTTCTTCATAGGTTGTATTCTTGATCAGGTTGATCTTTTTATCCTTTGTGTTGTTGATCTTTGAGACTCGTGATGTGGTTTCCATTTTTCATGAAATTAGGGCTTTCTCTATAAATGAACTATGAGCTTAGTGGGTTCAAATACTCACTTGATCTTTGTTGTAGATGCTAGGAACCTTTTGGATTAGCCTTTGAATATGTTGTGAATCACTCTGCAATCTTGTCTCTTTTGGCCACTCTTCTTCGCTCTGCTATTTTCACTCTATCTCTTGGTGAATGAATGGGCTCTTTGTTGCCCTATTTATAGAAAATAGCCTAAGTAGTGTGTTTAATGCTTTAGCTACCACTTGGTAAATGAAACAAAGACACTTGTGTATCATACCAAATAATTCATCCTTGGTGATTATACATCACTTAGGGAAAGTGACAACTTGGTTGCACTTTTCACATGTTCACCGATGATGCTCGGTATGTATTGAAGACTTGATTGTCTTTCACATGTTTACCGATGATGCTCGATATGTATTGACTGACAAGATTGGATTCAAAAAATCATAACAAGTAATACCATAGTGAATCTCTATTCATGCTAATTTGGCATATTTTCAATGTATATTGGAACTGATGTAAAATATATCTTTGAACAATGCAGTTCCAAACTTATATTGCTTAGGTGGGAGTGGTGGAATCACCTAATCCATTAGATGAGGTGTCACCAACTGTATTGCTTGTTCTAGAATTGTCATTGTTTGAATCTCTCCTCCAAATTTGATTTCTCATTCTCCTAATATCTTCAATAGTGTTCCCATTAGCAAAAGTGCTTGACTCTGTCACTCAATCTTTATAGTCCTTTCTTAGGTGACTGACCTTATGACAGTGTAAGCATTCCATTCCAGAGTTATTCCAATTCCTAGACCTTCACATCCATTTCCTCATGCAATTTTCAGCTGTGTCCATATATACCACATGTTGTGCAATTTACCTATGCATTTTAATCACAAACATATGAGTTACCGACTCTTCTTGGTTTATAAGCATTTTCTTGTTCTTTTGGTTTCCATGCTTTCTTTTTCTTTTTTCTGCATTCATGAGAAGTGTAGCCATGCATTTTGGAAGTAGAACAATATTTTTCCATGTAGGATTCCTTCTTTGGTTTTTCACCTTAGATCCGCATTCATGTGCTTTGTGTCCATGTTTGTTATAGTTATAGCAGTTACTTATGAATGTAGAAGTAGATTTAGGAATACCTTTATCTTTTGTCCTGCAAACATTTGATGTGTGGCCTAGCTTTCCATAGTGATTGCATGACTACTTCTTTGGTCTTGGATTTGTGTAGACATTTCTTTGATCAAATTGATTTGATGATTCTCCATGCTCAACATACCCTAAACTGGTACTGTTGTTGAATCTTCTTTGTCCATTTAGAAAATCATCCATTCTCTTTGTACTATCTTCATCTTTCTTGATCATATCAATATGTTATTGCTGAATCCCTGCTTCATGCTTTAGTTTCTCATTTTATTCACCAATATCTTCCAATTTCCCATTGAGTTATATGTTCACTCAATTGGCCTCATGACTCATAAGAACTATTTGATTTATGATTTCAATTTGATGCTTAGTTAGTCTCTTTATTTTTGATTCTTTCTGTTGCATCTTTTCAGTGATCTTCTTCCTATCATCAATAGCTAATGTTCTTTCTTGTTTATCTTGTCTATCATTATTCATAACATCAATAATTCTTACCATCTGTGTCTCTTGGCCAATTTGCAGTACCTTTACTTGTTTAGTCAGATCTTGATTGATTTCATTCAGAATTGCAATGCTTCCTTCTGATGTGTCAGATCTATTGCTAGATGTAGATCTTGATGACTTAAATAAATCAGGTATCTCTTCTTCATGATAGTTTATTTCATTGTAGAAAGATGACATAACTTTTCTTTCATCCAATAGCTCTCTCATCTTGATTTTTTCTTCTTTGTATTGCTCATAGAAGATTCATATCTCCAACTTCTGATTCTCAATATTCTTGTCAACCTTATACCTTTCCATTGTATGATCTTTTCTCTCTAAGTGTTTAAAATTTTCCAAATAAGAGATCTATCTCTGATACAAATTTTTGGAATAATAGAATGGTGTGTACTGAGAGGGGAGGGGTGAATCATTACCCTTAAAATTTTTATCACTTTAAGCTTTAGTAATCTTTTCTTGTATTACCGACCATATTGGTTTTCTACCTTATGCATGTAATATCACAACATAAATGTAATTGCATGTAATCATTCATAGAAACATTCTTGAAATTCAAGTACACATAAGACAAGAATTGGTAACGTAGAAAACCCTTGTTAGAAGGTAAAAAATGTGGCAGGGATGAAACCCACAAAGCTTCACTATCTGCAGAATGGAAGGTGTCAGTTAAGGCTACAAGTGTGATCACTTATGATGATCTTACCCTATTAAGAGTAACATTTTATACTTTTTAGGTATACTTGGTAAAGAGATTTTAACAACACTATTATGTGTGCACTCAGTTAAGAGATTTACAATAAGACTACTAAGTCCACCTTCTTAAAGGATTTCTTCTATTTGCTACAATTGTTAGAGAGTAGTCAAAAATACTTATGACCTAATGGTATGCAATGTTGAATTTCTAAATACAGATCCTTTAAGTTCACATGATATATGTATCACCTATAGTGATTGATTAATACCTCTGTTCTTATCGGTAGCCTTGAATCTTTTTCTTCTTAACTGAATTCATCTTTTTTTATCCTTCTACATGAAACTCTCTGTCTGATCCATATATGTCTTCTGTGGCTACAATCATCATTTTTTGATTGATTATACATCTATATATACAAAGGTTTTGACCTATTTAGGTTTTACGCTTTATAATAAAAACTCTATGATCAAAGGTTTACAACTTGACCTTGATCTCCTAGTTTGCATGTTTACAATCAGTTAAACTAATTTAAAAAATTACATATTCTTTACTTGATCCTCAAGAAATGGTTTTATAGCTAAGAATAAAGCTAATTATAAAACTAAAGTGCTTTATCTGACGTTTATTTCAGATCCACTTTTCTCGGGAATAAATTTGTCTCTCGGTAGACTAGTGCTTGGTGATGTCTCTGTAGACATACTGCTCTCGGGTTACTTTGTAGACTATTTTCTTAGTTTACTCTGTAAACTATCTAACTGGTTACTCTATGAATTATCTTTTGGTGATAGTACTATCAGTGCTCACTGATTTTGGTAATCCCTATACTTTTCTATTTTGGTGACCCTATTTGCTCTCACTCGGTGATCATGTTACTAACGGTTCAAAAACTATTTCCTTGTATACTAATGACAAATTATGATCATCATCCCTATTAGGATCTCATTATTACATTTAGTACAAATCCTTTCTAAAGGATGAACCCTTTTAAGGGTAATACAATAACTCTCACTACCCAAGAACACTGCTCAAATGTGAAGGTTAAATCCACCTTCTAGATCCACTATCCAAAAAGAAAGTATATAGATATACTTATAACAATGAACTAACTGACAAAAACTTGCTTTTCTTATACAGTTCCAATGAAGTGCATTGCAACTACAATCACTGCTCTATATCAGCAGAATTCACATCTACATCTTCTTCGCATTCCACTTCCATGTAACAACAACATGAAATGACTTTACTTTATACAAGTTACAACAAGCAATTACGTTGGCATGTTAAGATTTTACCAATGCACAAATAAACACATGGACCCTTGATAAGACACACACACAGTACCTTAAATAAGTAAATATTAAATATAAATAATCAATTATGTGCCAAGATCCATAATCCAAGCTCTTCATCCTCTAAACATGTTACACCATTGTACTCGACCATAAATAGGTCTTCGCAAGATCACATGTGACAATTGATGTCACCAACAACCCAGAAACCCAAGAATCAAAAATAAAATTATCCAACATGTGTTTTTCCACACCTCAATCTCACATAACATAACACATTCTCACAACCAAGTTATACCAAAAACATAGGGACTAACTCTGTCATAATCCTCTGTCACTGTCCAGAAGTGATTCATCACCAAAACATATATAACTCATGCAAATAACCACATACAATCCAAGGAACTTAGAAATAAGGTATACATAATTCCTTCTACTCAAATCCATGATCACATACTCTGAAGCTTCATACACTTCCCGTACATCCCTATTAGACCTACTTGTTCTAATTATAACCAGTATGTCTGAGAATCCTAATGAAACCAACTGAATCATATGTTGAGATCAATGAAAAAACATGAATGTCAACACCTCAGATACAAGAAATTCCAACAATCTCCCCCTTTGGCATTGTTGGCAACATATGTCAAAATCAATTAACCCAAAAGTAGCTTCCTTAATACAATCTTCTTAGTATCCTCCTCGTAGCACCCCCTAAAATAGTAGGGATTTTTCACTTATATCTCTCCCCCTTCAACATCAATGGAAATGGGTGCCATAGCTCATTTCCTTCTCTACACATTTTATCACTGCAAGGTGTAGCTTTTTTAGATCTTCAATCCTGCAAAAAACCAGGTGCTTGATCACCCAAATATGTTTTGTTGTGCTTTTGCAATCACTCCCCCTGAGGAGTAGATCCAATCACCAAGTCCAGTGAATAATATAGCTATGATAGCTACTAGACTGATGCATTCCTACATTATTTAGTTTTCACAAGTAGGGGTTCTCACCCCAAGCATACATCTGAGATACTCAAAGGCATCTTTTGTCAAAGGTTTAGTGAATATATCTGATATTTATTCCTTTGTACTAATCTAATCCAATTTGACTTTCTTTTCTGCAACCTTGTCTCTCAAAAATTGATACTTGATTGAAATATGTTTAGTCTTTGAATGAATAACAAGATTCTTTGACATTTTTCTTGTGCTTGTATTTTCACAATGTATAACGATTGGCTCTCCAAAGGTTATCCCAATGTCCTTTAGCATATGTTTCATCGAAACAATCTGTGTGCAATTTATAGTAGCAACTACATATTTTGAGCCAGTACTAGATTGAGCTATACAGTCCTACTTATTTCTTAACCATGAAACCAACTTTTTTACATGAAAAAATACACCACCACTAGTGCTCTTCCTATCATCAGCACTTCCTTCCCAATCTACATCAGTATAAGTGTGAAATATAAAATCATCATATTTTTCATACCATAATCCATATTCCAATGTTCCTTTCAGATATCTAAATATCCTCTCAATTGCAGCAAGCTGAGTCTCCTTAGGACCAACTAAAAATAATGCAACACTTCTAATTGCACTATCTATGTCTAGTCTAGTGTGAGTTAAGTACTAAAAAAATCCAATCGTGGTGCTATATTCTGTCTAAAAGATGCTTTGGGATTCATCAGTGGTAGTAATCTTGCACCTGGTAACCATGGGTGCTCCAACAAGTTTACAATCTTTCATCCCAAACTTCATTAGAAACTCCTTAAGATACCTAGTTTGAGAAATAAAAATTCCATGTTCATTTTGAGTAATTTTAAAACCAAGTAAGAACTTCATTTCACCGATCATAAACATTTCAAATTCAATTTTTATTTCTTTAGCAAATTTCTTTCTCATTTCATAATTGCCTCCAAAAATAATATCATCCACAAATATCTCAATAATCAAGATTCTATCTTTTCTAGTTCTTAAGTACAGATTACTATCTGCACTACCTTTTCTGATACCAAGAAGTAATAAATACCTATCTAACCGAACATACAAATCTCTAGGAGCTTGTTTCAGACAATACAATCTCTTCTTCAATCTACAAACCATATCTTTGTCATTTGTCAAATAAAAACTTTCAGGTTGCTTAATGTAGACTTCTTCTAGATCACTATTTAGAAATACAGACTTCACATCTATCTAATATACTTTAAAGTCTTTATGTCTTTCATAAGCAAGAAACAATCTCACTACTTCTAATCTAGCAATAGGGGAAAATTTTTCTTCAAATTCTATTCCTTCCTATTGTGAATAGACTTTACAAACCAATATAGCCTTAGTCCTTATAACCATGCCTTCTTCATTAATTTTTTTTCTGAAAACCCATTTAGTATCAATCACATTCTTACCCTTGGTTCTAGGAACTAATTCCAAGTTTTGTTTTTCTCTATTTAATCTATTTCTTCCTACATTTCTATAATCCAAGATTCATATTTGCATGCTTCATCAATAGTCTTAGGTTCTACTTGTGAAATCAAACAAATTTCATTCCTAAGATTTGAGCTTGTTATCATGCTCTTATTATCATTACCAATAATCTAATCTTTAGGATGATTTCTTTGAACATACTTTGAAGTTTGAGTAGATTCATTCAAGCATACCTCAATTTCATTATCAATCTTAGAATTTTGATTTTCTTCTTGTCTAGCAAAAATCTCCCTATTTTCTAAAATCGGATCAGAGTCATAAATTATATCTTTAATCTTAAACCTTTCATTAATCTTCACATTTACACTTTAAACTATTTTCCTTAGTCTTAAATTGAAACATCTGTAAGTTTTACTTTTTGTAGAATATCCAAGCAAAATCCCTTCATCACTTCTATCATCAAAATTTTGTATCTCATCATCCCTTTTGATGTAACACTTGCTACCAAATATTCTGAAATATTTCACAGTAGGAGTATGATTAAACCAAAGTTCATCAGGTGTCTTATTCATACCTTCTCTAATATGTACTCATTTCAAAGTGTAGACTGTAGTACATATTTCCTCTCTCCAATGCATATGTGTAACATTTCCTTCAAGAAGCATAGTCCTGACAACATCTAATATTGTCCTTCTTCTTCTCTCTACAATCCCATTTCACCGTGGCATTATATGAGTATATATTTATCTATATATCCCATGCTCTTTGAAATAAGCATTGAACATATCAGATGTAAATTCTCCAGCTCTGTCTAGCTTCAAACATTTCATCTTCAAACCAAATTCATTCTAAAATTTTTATTTGAAAATATTGAACCTATAAAATGGTTCAGATTTCTTTTTAAGAAATGCAACCCACATCATCATAAAATTATCATCAACAAAGAGTATAAATTACCTTTCACCATAGTAAAATCATGTTCTTGTAGGACTGCAGGGATCTGTATTTACGAGATCCAACTTCTCTTTCACTGTAAATGATTTTCTCTTAAAGGTTCTCTTAGTTTGTTTTCCTATCACACACTCTCTACACATAGTGTCAGTAGGCTTCACAATTTTTGGTAAATCTCTGACTGCATTAATGTTACTAGCCTTTAAAATATTATCAAAATATATTTGACAAAATAGTCTATGCTATAACTAACTCTCATCTACCTTCGGAACAAAACATGTTTGGAAGGTTTCTTCTTTTGCTTGTTCTTTTTTTGGGGTTGTGTCCCCTTTTGCTACTAGTGTTTCTTAAAGTAGTAGGTTTTCCTTTGGTGCTTGTAATGGTTTATCTTTTCTTTCTTTTGTAAAGGGTTTCAAGGCCCCTTTAAAGCCCTGATCTTACCTTAATAAAAACAAAACACTTTTCCCCAGTATTATTCAACTCAAACACATTACCTCTTGATTTAGTACCTGATGCAATTAGGTTTATAGACTAACCTCTAATATTATAGTTTCCATTCATGAGCTATAAGTGATATCCCTCGTCTACAAGATATCCAACACTCAAAAAATTGTGCTTAAGTCCATCAACAAGTAAGACATCATTAGTGTTAGTCTTCTCATCAAGAGATATTGAACCTACTCCAATGATAAACTTAGGACTGTTATCTCCATATCTGACTACACCACCATCATATTTACTAAATTTAACAAATTTATCTTTATCACAAGTCATATGATGTGAACATCCACTATCAATGATCCATTTTGATTTATTTTCAACATGCGATACTAGGTCTTTTTCTTCATGAACAAGCTCATCATATTTAATAGCAATAAATTCAATTTCATCATCATCCACAATATCATATCAGACACACCTTCACTAGCATGGTAGATTTCCTTATCCTTTGAGTAATCAAGCCTATAAAACTTAGGCTTATAATTAGGAATCCTTGTAGGACATCTAGATGCAAAATGACCAATCTTATTATAATAAAAACATTTTAGGGGTAACTTCCCTTCAAATTTACCCTTACCTCTCTTTTCCCTTCTTTCTACTAGTGCCACAAGTTCATCCACTTTCCTTTCTACTTCTTGAATCTTTGCTTACTGATTAGCATATTATCTAAGCTATTCATGTCTATTTCTTCTCATAGAGCTCGCAAGGCTTGATAAGGTATTTTTGTCAATATGAACACTAGCCTTGAATGCAAACTCTACTTTGGGTAAAGCATCTTGAACCTCTATGGTCTCAAAGGTGGTTAGCTTAGCAATCAGAACTTCTCTATTGAAATTCTTTGTCAGTGGTGTGATCTTCTCTATCGCTTGCACTTTAGTCTTATAAATAGGTCTCAAAGATCCAAGAATCTTTGCGATCACTTCATCTTCAATATATGTGCCTCCTGAGTTTATGATGCTAGTAATAACCTCTGTAACCCTCTGTACATACTCTAATATTCTCATCATCTCGCATCCTTGGAGTCTCCATTTTAGCCTTACAATTCTATAATTTGGCTTGCTTAGTGGACTGATCTCCTTCATATAGAGCCTCTTTCCTTGTCCAAATCTTATGAACTAAATCAAGATCTTTAACCTCTCTAAATTCTGCCTCAGAGAGCACACTTATCAATGCTTCACTTGCAACCATATTACAAGAAAACAATTAATTTTCTTCCTTAGTAGCATTCCCTAAATCATCTTCTACCTTGACTGGTTCATCCTTCCTTGTAGTAATCTAGTAGTCAATTCAAAAATAGATCAAATGAGTTCTCATCTTGCTGTTCCAACTGTCAAAATTTTCAGCATCAAATTTTGGACTTTCCTTCCTATAGGAGGCTATCTTAAAATCTCCTCAAATTGTTAATATTTCTCTTAGAGGAACACAAGATTTGATACCAATTGTTGGAAAAACTGGGGGGGGTGGTGTGATGCAGTTTTGTTGCTTCACCAAAAGAATCATTGACTGGACTCAATGGTGCTCTACTTAGTGGTGCTCTTCTCGATGGTGCTTTTCTTGGTGGTGTTCTTCTTGGTGGTGCTATGCTCGGTGGTGTTCTTCTTGGTCATGCCTCTCATTGAGTGGCTTGGCTTTCAGTGTTCTAGGTCACTCAAGAGGTTATTTGGATTATTTGGGCTGGCCTAAAAGTGCATTTAATTTGGGTCACATTCCTTGTGGTTTGGATCAACCATTCAAGGTGTGAGGACCTAAATCTAGATTGGTTCTTTCTCCTAGGTGGATTTAATTACTATTTCAAGGTGACTGATTGATAACACATTGGGTTTTGTGTTCTTGAAGCTGACTGATGCTTATTGAGTTTTTTTTATTGTAAAGATGACTTGTGGCTATGTTGTATAAAAGGGGGGTAGCAAGAAGTAGTAGGGGGAGTGAAATATAGCTTGAAGGGGTTGGTGGCTAAGTGTTGGCTTAGGAAACAAGAATATTTCTTAGTTTCTTGTGAGATCAAGTTCATATATGTCTTGG
The DNA here is from genome assembly GCA_018584345.1 of Thuja plicata. NCBI lineage: Eukaryota > Viridiplantae > Streptophyta > Pinopsida > Cupressales > Cupressaceae > Thuja > Thuja plicata. The sequence goes on from MU226809.1 coordinate 385,454, forward strand.
TGCTCCTACTAGATTGTTGTGTGTCATAGATCTGGACTAGCTTGGAAGGCATTGATTTTGTGAGACATGTTGTGTTTGCTAGTGTAATTGGCCATAATTGAGGCCTTATAGCTTGACATGTTGCATGTAATGAGTTTCTGATAATAATATAAGTTAATATTGGTTATATATTATTGTTTTTGCTATGGGTTTCATTTGGCTACAAGTTTGGACATCTCTTTTGAGATCTCTCTGGACCTTGATTACATCAGGTGGTATCTGAGCAAAGTTGGTCTAGTTGGTCTGAGTGAAGGTTGTGTTTCCTCCAGAGATCTGTGTTGTAGATCTATTTTCTTGGACTTGTGTGACTTGTCTGATTGTTTGTGCAAGGTAGTAGGTTGTGATCTGACTTGTAGATAGTTAGAAGGTTGTCACAAGGTGGTTGGTTTGGATTTTTTACGGAGGATTTTTGAAGATCTCAAAAGAGATGTTCATACTTGCAGCCAAACAACAACCACATCAAAAACAACAAAACAACAAGATATAACCAATATCAACTTATATTATTATTAAAAACCGATTACATGCAAAATTATGAGCTATAAGGCCTTCTCAGTTATAGCCAATTACACCAAAAAAAACATGTCTGACAAGATCAACACCTTCCAAGATAGCCCATATCTCTGACACACAACAATTTGGTAGGAGAACTAAGAAAGATATGAACTTGAGCTCTCAAGCCACCAAGAAATCTTCTTGTTTCCTAAGCCAACACTTAGCTACCAGCCCCTTCAAGCTATCTTTCACTCCCCTTGCTACTTCTCATTTCCCCCTCCTTTTATAGAACATAGACATAAGTCAGCTTTATAATAAAACAACTGAATAAATATTAGTTGGCTTCAAGAACACAAAACCCAATGTTTTATCCATCAGTTGGCTTGCAACAGTCATTAAATCCACCTAGGAGAAAGAATCAATCCATATTTAGGTCCTCCCACCTCCAACGGTTGATCCAAATCATGAGGAGCATGACCCAAATTAAATGCACTTGTCGACCAACCCAAACAAATGAGAATCTTAGGTCTCCAACTAAGCTTGCTACCAAAAGCCAAAACCAAACTCAAACATATTTTGGTGATATAGGATTTCCAACTACCCAAGGATGCTCCTGGATCAAACACCCCAAGTGTGAAAAGATGTTTGCAGTAGCTCAAAAAACATCTTTTGGGATTCAACACATAGATCCCAAACTGATTCTTGATATACATGGTCTCTGAGTCCTCAACTGATACACTCTTACCTTGGTTCTTTTTCTTTGAATCCTTTCCTACAACTGACAAAAAATTATTTCTCTGACAAGGTTCCACCACCTTATAACCAAACAATGTTCTCCAAATTAGTAAGTTTTCTCCCTCCACCCTGGGTTCATTCAGTACATCTTCATTCACCACAACATTTGGGTGATTACCAACCTTCTTGTCTGGATGGGTACATTCATATGAATGATGTCCTTCTTCTCCATAGTTATAACAAGTACCTTTGAATGCACTTCTACTTGTCCTTCTCCTTGGTTCAATAGGTTTTGGTCCATCCTCAACTATCAGTTTATACTTTATCGACTGCTCTTTCTTGTCTTTCCCTTAGGGTTTACCATGACGTCTTTTCTTTAGCTTATCTTTTTCCTTCAAGGAACACTGGTAAGCATTCTCAACTGAGCCAATGTTAAAAATTCCAATCTCATCCTTGATATTGAATCTCAGACCATGTCTAGACCGAGTAGTCAACTTGTATAACTCCTCGGTATAGTCTTCCACAATAATCTCCGTATTCTTTAGGTTTTGTAACTTCTTTAGAAACTCAAGTTGATAGTTGGTAGGAAGAACTTAGGCTTTAGTTTTGACACCATAAAACTCCACTGATTGATCTTCACCTCACTTTCTTATTCTCTATCTCTCTGCAATTGTTTCCACCATAAAGGAGCATGTCCCTTCAACATAGTCTGTGCTAACCTCATTCTAAGAGGATCTACAATGTTTCTATATCTCAAATTAGTCTTCTAACTCAGCGATCCAATCAATTAGATGCTCAGGTCTCAATGTACTTGAGAAAGTGGAAACCTCTATTTGGTAAATTGTACTCAACCAAGCACTAGATCTCTACAAACAATCAGTTTTGTCTTCCCCAAATCTCTCCATCTGATCCCCTCTGTTATCTCCACTAGATACAAAAGCCTCAAATTATTAGCAAAATCTTCATAACCATCATCTTTTTCAAGGTTCCTTGGTAAACCAACTATGGATCTCATAATTTCAGTGACCAACTCATTCTTGATCGTCGCCATCTCAAATCTGATATCTTATCTGACCTTTTCTATTCTCCTCATCTACATCATATCAATGAGATCCTAGACCTCCATAGGGCCCAATATACTTGGATGCATCTTCCAAGATATTTTAAAACCCTCTATAACAAATCCCAATTGACCACCTTGTGACAACCTTTGAACTATGTGCAAGTTAGACTACAACCTGCTACCTCACACGGACAATCAGACTAGTCTCACAAGTCCAGTAACATGGATCTGCAACACAGATCTCTGGAGGAAACACAACCTTCACTTGGACCAACCAAACCAACTTTTCTTTGATACCACTAGATGCAATCAAGGTCCAAAGAGATCTCAAAAGAGATTTCCAGACTCGCAGCCAAACTACATCCACAATAGAAATAAGAACACAAAAAGATATAACCAATATCAAATTATAATATTATCAAAAAATAATTACATGAAACATGGCAAGCTGTAAGGCCTTCTCGGTTATGACCAATTACACCAGAAAACACAACATGTCTCATAGGATCAACACCTTCGAAGCTAGCAGGATCATCATTATGTGTAGTTAACTCCTTCACTAAAGGGTCAACATCTTTACATAGATGAGCACTTCTTTTTATCTTGAAATTCTCCATATCAATATATACACAGTAATTGATATTAGTATCTTCATGCAAATCTATCATATGAGGTGTTATTCCTTCTTTGGACACCTTTACATTCTTCCCAGTAATATTGAAAGTGGCGTAAGATAAATCACACTAAATACTGCCTCCCATTGAAGCACTCTATTTTTTGGACAACAACATGCCATAATGTGGTGGGATATCAACCACCAATACACTCATTGTCAATACTGTATGAAGTCATATGGCTAACTTATAAGGTAAGGCCTCAATGGTACCAACAATATGGATTTCTCTTGATTCCATTGATTGACACCTCCCATGAGGAGTATCTACTTGTAATCCCATGGATCTCATGATTTCTATAGGCATGATAGTATTAGATGCTCCCGAATCTATCATGCAATTTTTAGCATTTTACCATTAATTTCTAATGTTAGGAAAAAAGGATCAACAACCCCTATAGAAGTATTTGTGTTTAGATAAATCTGAGGAATCTCAGAAATTATCCCCTCAGGTTCCTTTCCCTTATTGTTATATTTCTTTTCAACATATTCTGGTTTTTGAGGTTTCACTGGAGATACATTATTTAATACTAAAAGGACCTTTTCTTTGTGTTCTTTTATCCTCATCATTTCTAGAAATGGGACTTTGATAGTCATTTGAGATAAAAGATATCCCATATCCACTGGAGCATTTTTCACATCAGAGGATTTTGGTTTATGTATAATAATATTATTTTCCTCTATCTAAATATTCAAAGTAGGCTCTTCCCTTCTGGATCTCTTATTTTCAAATTTGGAAGAGGAAACACCTGCTTCTGGAACTTTAGTTTTTCCTTCATGTACATCTTTTGGATCACTAGCTTTGTTTATAATTTTGACCTTAGTTTTATTTAAATTTTCCCCATGTCAATCTCTTTTTGGTACATACTTGGCATCTGTTTTATTTTCTTTGATGAAGATGCCAATTGGTTGACTACCAACATCACCCACTACTCTGTTTCTCAAGTGGTAGTTTTTTCTTTCTTTATTAACTAGATCAGCAGTAATTCTAGCCTTTTCTTCATCAGAGGCCTTTCTTACTACTGATGGTTCTTGACCATTTTGGGCATAACATCTTATGTGATCAACCCTTTCTTCCTCTTCACTATCAGATAAGATTTGTTGTTGATGAACCTCCATTCTACCTTGTGAGCCATATATGTCATGATTTTCAATCTCATTATCAGAATCCATTTCATGACATGAATAAGCATTAGTCATACTATAATCACATAACTCATTTTCATCCTTTTCTTGCTCCTTATTTGATTTTATATCTAAAGAAACAATGCAAAAGTCAAGATTATGTGGTGCTTCACATGGATCACACCAAAAGTCATCATTACACATATGAATAGTATTTTTATGTAGGGGATCAGGAGTCCTATGCTTAGGTTTGTCTTTCTTTGGTGGAGTAATAGGCTTTCCATCCTTGAATTGAGTACCATAGGGATGATTATGCATCCTCTTTTGTGGTTTATAATTATTTCTATAAGATGGTTTGTTGTTCTATGGAGGTTTGTATTCTCTGTATTTGGGTTCCTTTTGATTACTCAGGTACTAAAGCCTGGATCATCTCTTCTACCCAATTTTCCTGATATCCTCCTATTCATCTCTATATTTACATTTGTTTTGTAAGCTTCTGTTAGAGTTCTTGGATTCTTATCCCTAAGTGGATAACCCATTTTTGAATCAAAAGAATTGAGATACGTATCAAGACATACCTTCTGATCCAACTTAATTTTTTGAAATAGCTTGTACATGAATCTTTGGAATCTTGTGTTGAAATCAGTTACTTCTTCATTTGAGTTCTTCTTTATATTGTTGAATTCACTGTGAAAGAATCCCTCATTAGTTTTTATCACTGTATTAATCTTTGAATAGATCAATTAATTCGTTCATTGTCCCTACATAACCATGAGATAAAATTCTAAACCATTCCCTAGCATCCTCTACTAAGGATTGAACAAAGAGTTTCATTAGGACATCCTCATGGTTAATGTTTAGATCATCTATAACATCAAATTTTTTTCTTAAATTCTCTTCACAAGTTACAATATTATTTCCTGGAAATTTTGGGAGTTTTTCTCCCATATCTTCTGGTATTGCATTAGGGTAACCTATAATACCAATAAAAGAAACTTTTTTGTACCTATGTGTAGGAATTAGTCTCCTTTGGAATTTGTCAGTATCTTTAGGAGAAAAGAATTTATTATGATCTATGAAAGTAGAAGCCTTGTTTCTTGATGTTGTAGCACTCTCCGTACTAGCATGGGAAATTGTACAGGATTGCAAGAAATCATTTTTTTTCTTCATCTCTATAGTAGAAGCTTTTTCTTTATCTTTCTCCAACATCTTGGCCATAGTTTCTCTTTCTTTTTTAAACTTTTCAAGATCAATGTCTAGCTTAGACATTTGTTCCGTCAGGATTTTATGAGTTTTTGGTTCCTCAACTTCATTTTCAACAACTTTCTTTTTTCCTTTATCTCTAAAGGCTTGAGGACTAAAAACTTTGTGGGTGTTTGGAATCTCTTGGTCTCTGCGAGACTTATCAACATTTTTTTGCACCTTGATGTCTTAAAGATCTTCTTCTAAACTTATCAACATCCTTTTGATCATGTTTTTTCTTTTTACAATCCTTTTCTCTTTTCTTTTGATGAATAAGGGCTAATTGCCTCGTGAGGATTCTTTCCTCCTTAGCAAACTCATTAGAAGGAACTTCAGAATCTGAGCTAATAGTGTTAGTTCCTTCTCTCTCACTAGAATTAGTGGTAATTGCATATTTTTCTTATCCAAGGTCGGGGGCTTCTTCATACTCTGAGATGTTCCCCTCATGACTGGATTGATTTGTATCTTTTCCTCTAGTGTTATTCTCTTCATTTCTTGGAGAAGAGTCATTAATATTTTCTTGGTTCTTCTTGTCTCTCCAAGACATCTTAGTCCTTGAATTAGTTGGGATTCCACTATCCAACTCAGCTTAAGGATTATCTCTCATTCTTGACCTAGTATTCATATTGATAAAATATGTATAAATGTTTCACCTCTACACTGATTACAAAGATTTACTTTTAGAGTCGCCACCCAACACAAGTTTGGGAAATATGAATGCTATAAGAATGAATTAGACAAGAAAACTCAACTATAAATTTGATTTAAATTTTAAAACACCAGAGATTCCTTAAAAGGTTTTTTTTTCAAAACTTTTACTTTCTCCCTAGCAGAGTTGCCAATTTGTTAGGGGATTTTCTTGCAAGAACCTAAAATAGTGTGAATGCTTACTCTTTATATTTCCAACTTAACTCTCTACAAGAGAAAGCCTAATTGATGAGGATTGGATAATATCCTCCTTCTTTTGATCTCCACAAACTTAGAAACGTATTACCTTTGAATGATTACTGACTTGTAGTATCTATTATAGTGGATTAGGTCTTTTACTAGATTGCTAATTGCCTTTTACTATATCAATAAATAGAAAACTATGCAAACAACTGTGATTAATCTGATATAGAGCTTAATAAGCCAAATCATTATCTTAACAATAGAAAATAGGAAAATGATAAGGATTCTCATCCTTCTTCCTTTTGTAGTTTTCTGAACTTAGGAGGGTTAACCTAGTGATTCTTTCTTGAAGGAATCAGAAAACTGAATTGTATCCTCTAATACAATTACTTGAAAATATATGTTTTTTTATGAATTAAGTGTAATTGATTGATCTTAAATATTTGATGATGAACAACTACTTTCCAAACCATAAACTAGTGCCTAATCCTATGGGTAATGAGTCAATCTCAAATGCAAATCCACAATTATATGATTAATGAAAATACATACAACCTAGATAGAATGCCATACAGACTATCCATTCACTCCTACAACTTTGTTATAAGATCTTAATACCAATATTAAGCTCTCTAGGATCACCTGAAAGAATTACTCCTTCCTTTAAGGACATCACAAATGACTGCATAATCACCTTGTAATTGATATATTTAAATGCCTTGCAGTTTAAACATATAAAATATTGAATAGAAATAAAAAGAGACAACACAAGATATAGAATAGAGATTGAAATTTATTTTATTAATGTCTAAATATTTCAGAATACATTCAATAGACCAAACTTTATAGAGGCTCAAACAAAATTTAGTAGTCTTCCTTGTAATTATATTCCATCATCCTTAAAAAGTTACAATATGCTCTATATATAGTCTAAACCATCTTGGAATCCATCAAAATTAAGGATGAAACATTCTTAAGATGGTTTAAGACCTAACCCTAAAAACTTAGAAGAGGACAAAAGATAAGAAGAGACCAAGCAGTGGATGGAAAAAAGAGGAATACATCCAAATCAAATCTTTGAAATCTTTTGTTTGCTGGCACCTTTGTCTGAATATGTTCTAGATAGCCTCCAATAGTTGTAGCGAGATTAAGTGACCACCATTACAGGATAACATACACTTATCTTTTAGATGACTAACCTCCTTGTGCTCAAAGATCATCTGCCAGGTGTCCTTCTACTCTTCATGAATGATGTCAAGATCAACAGTGGCAGGCTTCTTCTTCTTGGTCTTTGTAAGAAAATCCATGCTATGACATCATCCTCTGCGAGCCAATTAAAGCTTTGAATGCTTTCAATTTGTGCCTTTTGCCTCTCCCAACTAGCATCTGTAATGCTCTTGACATATGTTATAAATTTATTGAAATCTATTTCAGCCTTAAATGCCTCATCTAAAATCTTATTGTATCTCTCCATATCTAATTCACTATTGTCAGAAATATATACCTCTTTATTAGGTAATAATGTTTCAAACTCAGTTCTCCATACTCCTAATGGCTTGATATGATTGTCCTCTAACCTGATTGAAGGTACAAATTTATTATAGTTAGGCCCAAACATATTAATTTTGGCTTTTATCTAATTTTCCTTTCCTTTTAAAAAAGATAATGTTACCCCAATCTATTCTATCTCATCTCCAACTTGGGTTACAATCTCTAGAAAATCTGATCTCAGTGGTTGTAATGATGATAACCTGTCAAATAACCCAGTCTTAACTAACCATGTTGCAAAGTAGGGGTTCAAAATTGACACAAAGTTGTTCACTTCATCTTATAGGCCAGACAATTTTCCATAGGCACCATATACTATGTCAACTTTATCTTTTAAAATATCTACCATCTGCTGTAAAATTTGCATTAAGGATCCTAAAAAAACTTCATTATGCTCTTTAATTACCTGCTTTGTTTCTAGTGCAGCATACCCTATATCTTTAGTTTGGATCTCAACATCTGTAACCTGCTTAGGTGACGTAGGAAAAACTTCAGGCATTTCTTGCAATTTTTCAGTTAGATCTAAAATTATCTTTTCCATTGCATTGATCTTCATCAGACCTAATTCTCTATCCTTGTTAATAAGACTTGTTTCATAAAATAACTTCTGATATCTATTGGACATTTGTACTACATTTTCCTCATTCAGGTGAGAAAAATGGGCTAGGACTTGAGAAATCTCTAGGTCTCCTGTATTATGGACATACCATATTATCTTTTCTCCTGCCATCTTCTCTTGGAAATTAATCAGTGATGGATTTTGATTCTTAGGAGCCAGAGACCACATTGCTAGGGTTTGAGATTTAGAATCATAACCACACCCTTTGATCATTTCCCCTATTTGTGTCTCTATTGAGATCTTAATATTTGATTGCCTTCTAAATTGATCTATTATGAAGGCTGAAGCTAAATCCCATCCTTCCACTAAAAGCTTGGCACTTGATTTCACTAGTTGCCTGGCCTCATCAGCAGTCAAGTTCTCAGAATATGGGTCATATGCTTGGAGAGCCTATAATTCTTCACTTGTAATGGCCTCTCCTCCTTGTGATTTCAACTGTGCTCCAACTTGCTCTTGTTTAGACCATATAAGGAAGTCCTTGAAATCCTTGGTCTCGATAAATTCATCATCTTTCAGGAACTCCTCTTGTTGTAATTCCCTTTCATCTTGGCATAGGATGAGGGGTATCTCAACATTATCATCAGTTTCCTCCCTATTTTTCTTTCCCTCTCTTATCATTTTTCTTAGCTGGTGGTCATAAGCACTAGTCCTTGTGAATAGGGCACTAATTTTATCCTTTTTCTTCTTCTGTGTTTTTACAACAAAAGGCTCCCCTACTTCCACTCTTTGCCTCTTTGGTGGAGGCTCTACATCCACCTCATCCTCATGTCTTTCTGTCAAGTCATTTATATTTTCCTCATTATGAGGTGGCTAATCCTGGGGTGGTGGGCTATGTATGGAGTAACTACTGCTATGCTCTAATGATGATTGCTTGTTTGGACCTCTATCCTTGTCTTCAATTTGCTTCTCAATCTGACTACTAAGTATACCATGTGAATCAATCATTTTCTCCAATCTCTACAAATAGGGCATACCTGGGAAATATCCACCAAATGGGATCCCTTTCCTTTTTAGCTGCTGCTCCAAATCCATCAAATCATGATATCTTGTCAATCTTGCTGAAATTACATCCTCTTCAAGGATGTTTCTAATCAAATCCTCTTCCTCATAGGGCTGATGCATTTTGGTAATTGGAATGGTGGGTGTTAAAATATTTTTGGCACTTTCTATAAATCCCTTTGTATCAATATATCTATACAGGGTGACATTCATCCTGTAGTGCCTCAACCATCCATTTACAGGGTCATAGGCTCTCTTTCCAATTGTGAAATCAGAGGCAATGAACTACCTTGGTGTAAAGGTTCCTTTTATGTGTGAAGCCAAATGCCTCCTATTTGTTAACATAAGTTTCCATAGAAAATCTATGATTGCAATTCTGGGTGGAACTCTGTAAGGAAAGATGTGTGGTGGCTGTGAAAATCCATATACTCTGATGAATGTGAAATATTGGTGAAAGTAGAAGTCATCCCAGTTATGATCTCCATTCCACTTGTCTAGAAATTGGCAGGGTTTCAATAACTATAACACCTTCACTGGAATTATAGTCATATCCACCCCTAGATCACTCAACAATGGGTATACTAACCTATTCTCAAATGCACAAAACTCATTTTCCCTAGAAGTGTAATTCCATACCCTTAACCATAGTTGTACAGGGTTGATCTGTCCATGATAGAATATTCTAAGTTGCAAATTTGACTGGTCCATGATGTTGAGGTTGTAGAACATAATGAGATGCATGACCAATGAATATTGTAGGAACTTAGGGCTTCCTACCTTGCTCTGAATGTCAAAAAATCATTGGTACATCTTGTCGATTACATACGAGATGTAATCATAATCAGTACTCAAATAGGGACTTTGCAATTCTAGAATTATTTTTAGCATGTCTGATGATACTCTTTCCCTTCCACTATCTACACCTAAGACTCTGCATAAGGCATATGAGATGTATTTCATATAAAAATCTAGGTCTTTATAAAAGTATGGTGAAGGATCAATAGGGATAGGTACAATGTAATTCCTAGTTCCCTTAGGTGTATGGGCCTGGATTAATTTAGCTACAATATCAACCTCTCTGGTTTATCTAGCAGTTAGGGCTTTCAATTTTATCTTTGTGGAACAAGCGTTATATATATCAAAAGCTTTCACGATTGAAGATCGATCTAAGGTTACTAAAATAGTGCCATCATCCTTGTTGATGGTCTTTGAAATAGTGTCATATCTACTGGCTAACTCTAGTATCAAGTCCACATCCAAAAATACATTAGGGACAACTAACTTAACTAATCCACTAGTCCATGGGTTTGATATGGGCATAGGGCCATCACTATTTTTATGGAAATAATTAAACAAGTGATAACCAGAATAGTCTGGTGTTTTAGCATCTCTAATATATGCATAATTATCTCCTAAGTATTCATCATTTACATTTTTACCTTGATTGGAGCTTGGGAGTAGTTGAATTATTTCTTTTGAATAGTTCCTCTTTCCTTGGAGGTCATCATCATCCCCACTCTTTCCACTGGTAGAGGTGACACTTACTTCTCTTCTCATACTGTCTGGTGTAAATTGCAACTGATAAGTTTTCCTTTTTTACCAATATTGAAACAAATCTACTCAAAACCCTCACTTTTAACTATAAATCCCTTAACAAATCAACCCTTCAACACTGATAGTCACTTCCTGGATTCTGAATTGAAAACTTCTTTGTTCACTCTACAAATCCTAATAACTCTGTTCTTACTGAAAATTCTAATCACTTATGAAAATTTTGAGCTCTCGAAACTTGAAAACTGGTAAGATGAAATGAATAACGGTAATTCTTATTAATGCATCAATCTCTTTGGAATTCATGAATTCATAATTCAATCTTTTCTATCTTTACATCTACGTGTTGTGAAATCAATTTTTGTTCCTAGCATTGACATTTCAAATTGACAGGTGATCAATTTTGAATAATTACTTTTCTTATAAAAACCTTATTATATTTGAAAATACATCAAGATTTGATTCTATTGGCTCTTTTAAAACAACTCAGGAACTCTTAAAACATGCTGTCATAATCTCTTTATCCTGATTGGCTGGAAACTGCACAACATGGCACGAAGAAAACCTCATATCTTACCTTGATCTTACTCTGGTTTCCTTCAGTGACCGTGCAACTATGTGATCTCATTGTCACAAAGAGTTATCATCAAATCCAGTTATCTACTGAGACTTAACAACCACCACACGATCATCTTTTTGATCAATGGTTATCTCTTAGTCGTTGAGAGAAATAACTTAACTCTCATTCCTTTCAAGACTCTACAACTAAAGCTTTAATAATTCAATTTAAACCTTGGGTTCCTTTTAGAGACACCGCAACTGTGTAATCTCCTTGTCACTTTAAGATTTCATTTACCCTGAGTTTATTTCAAGATTATACGACTATCACACAATCATTGCTCAATCAGACGGCCTGTGTATAATCTCATTTACCTTTTTTACTTTCTCTTTCTTATTTGAGACTTCATGACTACCGTGAATCTTCTTTTAATCCAACGGTTCACAGGTAATCTCCTTAGATTTTCACTTAACTGTAGTTTACTTTGAGACTTCATGACTTAAGCTATCTCTATGTCTTGGAAGGAATTTCTTAACCTCTGGTTTTCTTCGAGACTTCCTGACTAACTCAGGTCTTTGAAAGATTTAGCAACATGTTCAAATCTCAATTAATAATTGCTGACTCTTTGTAACCTCTTTGAATTTTTGACCTTTTAAAGTGACTTCATGCTATCCATAGGATCTTTTTTGCTTCATGGCTAAGATTCTTCTCACTGCAAATTGACATAAAATTTACTAAACTCTTCTTTAACCATAGTCCTTATTGTGACATCACGACCCATTGAGTCTCATTGTCACTCTAAGAAATTACTAACTCATAGTTTTCTTCACAATTTAACGTCAACCATTAGATCTTTTTTAATCGAACGGTAGTCAGGATATCTCTTTATCTTTTATCTATCTAAAATTTTTTGTCACGACTTCACAGTAGCCACAGGATCTATTTTTCATTTTATGAAAATCGCTTATTCTCCTAATCCTTAACTTAACCATTGATTTCAAAAGAGATCACATGACTAAAGGATTTTAACCACCCTCTTGACCTTGGTTTCTTTGCGAGACACCACGACTGAGTAAACTCAAAGTCGCCAAAGTAATTTTAAAAATCCATTTTTCAAAGAGACTCTCCGCCAACCACAGGACCAATATCTTCATCTATGGCTTGCGTGAAATCTCATAAGGACTGAAAGCATATTTGTTTCTTATAGAGACAACACGACCAAAAGAAATTGCCAAGTCTCGAAAAGAAAAGGGATATTCCCAAGTTATAACAAGACAATGCGACTTATAGGTTGAATATGAAATAAAACACATGACTTAAGTGATTTAGCTTTTCTCTGAAAAAGTAACAACAAAATAGAAAGGATTTCAAATAACTAGGGTTTTTCTTGGATATGCATGAAAATTTAACCTAGGGCTTAGGGTTTTACACTCTTTCTTGGTTTTTGGCTTGAAAATCATTATTTGCAGAGGGATTTCAACAATATTAGACATGATTTTCAACTTTTATGCTTAGATATGACTGAGAACTTCAAAATTTTACTAGCAAGATTCAAAAACTGGAAATACAACCAACAAAATTGAAATTTGATATGTGGAGGTGCATTCAAGTCTAGAGTTGACATAAAGAGTTTTATAATCAGATGGATAAACTGTTAGAATTAATTTAGAATAACTAAGAGGGGGGGTGAATCAGTTATCCCCAGGTCTAGATGTACCAATTGAAACTTTATAGCACTTTACACAACTCAGATCTGCTTGAGAGAAATAGAATAAGTCAACAACATAGATATGCAGTTTACTATTCATATGTAATCAGCTTGCAGAAACATAACAGTAAAACACAACATAAACATTCACACAAGTTGACACCAATATTTAACATGGAAACCCAAATTGGGAAAAACTACCTGTAACATGCTACCAAGTTTTCACTCTTCTGAAGTGAGCTCTGCTAGGATCCAACCCTATTAAAGGTTACAAAACACATTGCTAAATGTGACATAGTTAAAGGATTTAATCACCCTATCAGGAGTGGCCTTGTTAGAGGTCTTAGAACATTCCACCTAATCGTCACCTTGCTCAAAGGATTTATACAATGACTATTAGGTCAACATAGTTAAAGGATTTTGACTGATACAATGGTTAGAAAGTAATCAACAGGTGTGATCTGATACATACAAGTGACTTTTAAAATTCAGATCCAGTTCAACTCTTATTCTAATTCAATGAGTGGCATCCACTCTCATTTCAATCTTCAGGTCTGCTTGGAAATCCATCAAGCAATCACTGTCGCAACTCGTTGCTTCTCTACTCAGCCTTAACTACTAGATCATGCCAATCAGTCAATTAACCATGCAATCCTCTTGTATGCACTTCTTAATTTTTAGAATAACCCCTTGAGGTTATCTTATACCTCTTTATCTAGGTAAAATAAATCTTTGCCACTTAATCAAGATCGTAGATCTTAGGTTAGGTTAGATCCAATGGATCTTTCCATCATTTACATTTAATTTACTTCTCCAAAGAAATCATTAATTAAATCTTGGATCCATGCATTAATTACGGTTACCCGTGCATTTAAATAGTGTGGACCAATCATGCTTATCCTTAAATAAATTTACATATCCCTATATATTCAATTATGTCAGCTAGAGATCTCAAATCTCAACAATTACCAAAATATTGTTGCTCAGGCAACACTTTGTTCTTCCACTCAGTCATCATTGTTTTCCTCAACAATTTACTGGTGCTCGGTTGATACTTAGAAATTATGCTCGGCATACACTAGTGCTCGGTCGACAAAAATTTTCTTGGCATATACTGTTTCCCGTAAACTGACATCATAACTTAGTGTTATAGATAAACAACACATTACTTTCCCATTGTGCCAACTGATCAAGTGCCCTTGTAATTTTCCATAACACAACCATTTCACTCAGTCTTCTTGTTATCCTTGCCTTCAAATCTTCTTCAACAATCAATAGATATGGTGCTCAAACATATAGCAATAGTCTCACCAATTAAGGTTTGACATCAATGACAAAACAACAATTGTTTACATTGTAGCTTTCCAACAATCTCCCTCTTTGGCATTGATGGAAACAGTAAACACTAAAACAATAATTTTACAAACATAGTTACAATACAATCCAAGAAGTCTTCCTATGTTCCTTGATATGAAAAAATATTCATTAATGTCTTTAGCTTCATTTTGATTCTCATCTTGTAAAACATTTCTCCCTCTGTGTCTGTAATCACACTAAAATCTTTATATTTTTGTTCATCTGTATACTCTCTCTTTTTCTCTAAGTAAACTATCCCTGTTTGACAACAATGCCAAAGACGTTGACATCTTCATCATGCAGATTCTTCTGTTCTTACTCTGTATCATGATATTCCTGTCATCTTTCTTATGTTTGGTCCTCTTTTTTGTCCTTGTCTTTCTTTCACAGCTTTAGGCAGCTTCCTAAAGTGTGACTGTTCGTGCATCAATGTGTCAAATATTCTAAATATAACATTTGATGCAACAGTTCCATTCTGAACAAATTAGCCTTAGTTAGGGGAATCGCCCCTAATTTACCTCACACATACTCATGAGCATCCTTGGGTAGTGCTTTTGTAAGTATGTCTGCTAACTATTCCTTAGTATGCACATATTTTAGTCTCACTTCCTTGTTCTGAACTAGCTCTCTCAAGTAATGATACTTGATATTTATATGCTTTGTCTTAGAGTGCACCACAGGGTTTTTAGAAATATTAATGGCACTCGTATTATCACAATATATAACAACTAGTTCTATGATCTCCTCTTTCATACCTTTTAGTAGTATCTTCAACCACACAATATTAGAGCAGTTAAATGATGTTGCCACATACTCAGCTTCGACTATAGATTGTGAGGTGCAATTTTGTTTCTTGCTTGTCCATGAAAACAATCTCTTTCCCAAAATAAATATGCCACCTATGGTGCTTTTCCTGTCATTCACATTTCTAGCCCAATCATAGTTAGTGTAAAATCTGAGCTCAAACTTATCATTCTTTTTGTAATACAGACCATATTCATCTATTCCCTTCAAATATCTCAGAATTCTTTTTACTACCATCATATGAGTTTCCTTGGGATTGGTAGAAAATATTGCAACAATTCCAACAACCAGAGCAATATCAGGTCTACTATGCACAAGATATTGCATCTTTCCAATCATTGACCTATAAAGGGTTTGATTCACTTCTTTTGTATCATCATTTTTTGTTAATTTCTGTCCAGTAGCCATGGCTGTAATTACTGGTTTTGATTTTTCCATTCCAAAAGTCTTTAGCATCTCCTTGACATATTTTGATTGAGTAATGTAGATACCATTTTTCATTTGATATATTTTTAAGCCAAAAAAGAATTTGATCTCACCAAACATAAACATTTCAAATTTAGTTTGCATCTCTTTTGCAAATGTTTGGCATAACACATTTTTTCCACCAAATATAATGTCATCAACAAAAATTTCAGCTAATAAAGTACCTTTATTTCGTTTTGTCTTCAAATATAGATTGTTATTGTCATGGGTCCTTGCAAATCCAATATTTATTAGATAATTGTGAAATCTCTTATACCATGCTCTTGGTGCTTGCTTCAGTCCATATAGTGCCTTGTGTAGTCTGCAAACCATGTTCCTCTTG
This sequence comes from Thuja plicata, assembly GCA_018584345.1. NCBI lineage: Eukaryota > Viridiplantae > Streptophyta > Pinopsida > Cupressales > Cupressaceae > Thuja > Thuja plicata. Next base: position 401,669 of record MU226809.1, read on the forward strand.
CTTGGGTCAACAAATCCATCAACTTGTTTAATGTACACTTCTTCTTCTAATATCCCATTCAAGAATGCTGACTTTACATCCATCTAATAAAATTTAAAACCTTTGTAGGATGCATATGAAAGTAAGGTTATGAATCCTTCCAACCATGCAACTGGGGTGAATGGTTCTCCATAATCAATTCCTCCCTCTTGTGCATAACCCTTGCATACCAGTCTAGCTTTATTCCTTGTTACTTTTCCATGTTCATTTAGCTTAATTCTGAATAACCACTTAGTACCAATTACATTTTTTTCATTTGGCCTAGGTACAAGTGTCCAAGTCTTATTCTTTTCAATTTGTTCAATCTCTTCATTCATGGCTTGTATCTAGTCTTCATTCTCTAAAGCATATTTTACTATTTTAGGCTCAAAATCACATAACAAGAATGTACCGTCTCTCAACTTACTTATTTTCATAACTGTAGAATCCTTTGATCCTATGATTTGATCAATTTTGTGGTGTCTCCTCACATACTTTCCTAGAGTAGGTTCTTTCTTTTCTTCAGATTCATTATTCTCATTCAATTCAGGTTGATTCTGTGTCTTGACATCTCCATCAGATAGCTTGACAGTTACCTCCTGTTTCCTGGCAACCTCATTCTGTGACTCGACAGGTGCTAGCTATTGTTGGGAAACCTCATTCAAAGGTTCATGTAATACATTAGAATCTTCCTCATCTAGATAGATAAATGATTTGTAACTTTTAGGTTCTTATGTGCTTTCAGCTTCTTTTCTTTCTACATATTCATCAATTCTAACATTTGCACTTTCCACAATTTTGTTAGTGTTAGAATTCAAACACTTATATACTTCACTTTTAGTTAAATAGCCAAGAAAGATACCTTCCTCAACTTTAGCATCAAGTTAGCCATTTTTTCATCCTTTAGTATGAAACATTTACTTCCAAAAACTTTGAAATATCTTACATTAGGTGCATATCCATACCATAGCTCATAAGGTGTAGCATTAGTACCTTTCTTGACTTGTACTCTGTTCAGGGTATAGACTATTGTACTCATAGCTTCTCCCCAATATTTTTGTGCAAAATTTTTCTCCATCATTAGTGTTTTGGCACAGTGCATGATAGATCTATTTCTTCTTTCAGCAATACCGTTCTGTGGTGGTGTCCTAGGCATGGACATCTAGCTTTTTATACCTCGGTAATTATAGAACATGTTAAACTCATTGGAAATAAACTCACCTCCTCGGTTAGATCTCAAACATTTTAGACTTTTAGCTGTCTCCTTTTCAACTTTTTCCAAGTACCACTTAAATAACTGGAATGCATCATACTTTTCTTTAAGAAACATAACAGTCATCATTCTAGAGTAATCATCAACAAATAGGATGAAATATATATCTCCGTAGTAACTTTTCTCACCAATGGGACCACAAAGGTCAGTATGAACCAATTCTAGTATTTCCTCAGAAGTATGATTCTTTCTCTTGAAACTAGATTTAGTCATTTTTCCTAATTGAGATTGCTTACACATTGCATTTTCAGGTTTCTTTATCTTAGGCATCCCTCTAACCTTTTTCAAATTGCTTATACTTACCAAGTTATCAAAGTTTACATGACACAACCTTTTATGCCATAACCAAACATCATTATATTATATGTTATATGTTAGAGTATTATTACTTTATACTTATTAATTAAATCATATCGATTTAATTATATAAGTTTATATTACTCTAGTTACTTAAGCTTCACTTAGGTGCATTATTAATTAATTATTAATTAATAATGTGCAACCTAGTTTTCCTTTAGGGTTTCTTTCTCACCTTTTATAAGGTTGAGCTTTGTACTTTTTGGTTAATCTCTTATGCATTTTTCACATTCTGAGAGTATTTTCCTTCTGTCTCCATTTTCTTCTTTTTGTGTAACAGGTTATTGGCTAACAGGTTCTTCTTGGGTTGTGCAGAATTGAGTTTGATCAATTCTTACATGGTATCAGAGCTCAGATCTATGGCCACCTATTCCTAATTTGAAGATTTTTCTTAGAGTTTCAAGGGTTTCATCTTTCAGCCGTAGTTTGTGGTTGGATCTGGAAAAAAATATTTTTTAGAGGCATCTTGGGCCAAAATAGACCTCTCCAATGAATTTAGAGGATCAATCCGGTGAATTTTGATATAAAATTTGACCTATTTGGCCTCCGAAGCATCTAAATTTTTTTTTTTCCCTGTTAGGGCCATACGACACATTTTTTGAGGAAAAAAAATGCAAAAAAAATTAAAAAAGGGCATTTTTTGGGCAAACCGGGGTGCGCCACCACCGCGCCACCCCGGCGTCACCTCAGCTCGGCCCGCGCTCAGTCCACCGGTAGCACGCAACTCACCAACCACATCCACCGGTGGAGCTACTAGCGCCACCAGCGGCGCTGCCCAGGAGCAGCGGCCACCGGCCCGCCTCGCACCACCGCAGGGCTGACGTCACCTTGACTTCAGCTACTGGAATTTTTTTTGGGCAGTTTTTTCAAATTTTTTTCGGTGAGTTCAATTTTTTTGGCTGCCGCATAGTTTTTCTGGCGATGACATCATGCTGACGTTAGCGACGGCCCAGTGACGGTCATAAGGCCGTCAATTTTTTTCCCATATCTGGTTTTTTCCAGGGAGCTCAGTGTTTGGACCTCCTGTCACAGTTTTGGCCATAACTTGGGCATACGGTGTTCGTTTTCAGAAAAAAAAATATTGCTGGAAAGGTGTTTCTGGGCTCATCCCATTGGTGTAGATCTCACTTCTTGATTTTTCCATTTGGTTACCAGTTTTTGTAGTCAAAGTCATACCTTCCTTTGTGCTCCTGTTCTGCTTCTAGATCTTAGGTTTTTTTTCTTATTTCTTGTGCTTTCATAGTAATTTGGGGTGTACGGGGGTAGTATTATACATTATGGAGGGTGCATTTTACTTTCTATCATTTCATTTAGAAAGACCCTTCTACTTCCGTCTTACTCTTCTTTCAATGTCGGACCCCTCTGTGGCCCGACTAACACCCCACAACTACCACACATGGAAGCCACACATGACCAAACTCCTCATGTCACAAGGTTTATGGGCCTGCATGGATGCGGTTCAGCCAGTTCTTCAGAGGCCTTATGAGGCTCTTATGCACAGAAACAAGATGGATGAGGCGATGGGCCTCATTGCCATGAACATTTTAGATGGATTGTTGTTCCACCTGGATGGTCTGACTACACCCAGGGAGATGTGGGACAAGTTCTCCACCTTGTTTGGCACCATGGATCAGTTCAGGATTCTCCAAATAGATGCAGAGTTCACCTCCTTGGCACCTGACTCCTTCACTAGCATTGAGGACTTCCTGATGAAGTTCAAGTCTCTTCGCTCTATTTTATAGGTTGCTAGAAAGTTGAAGTCTGATGATGAGTGTATCTTCCTGATACTCTCCAAGCTTCATGGTCCTTATTAGATTTTCACTTCTACCTTCTACTCCATGATGGATGCACGACATGTTATGCCCTCTTTTGAGACCTTCTGTGACAGGTTAACTTGTGAGCAGTCCAAACTCAGTCAGATGGACTCTCTTATAGGTTCATAGTCACAGGCATTGCTTGCCAAGTCATCTCAGGATACACCAAAGCTGAAGCTGAAGCAAATATCTGATTCCTCTTCTCAGCACTCTTTTGGCCCACCACCTTCTTCTAAAAAGGAGAAACAGAAGACTCAGAACCCCACTTGTTCTTATTATCAGAAGGGGTCCCATGATGAGTCCCAGTGTTTTCAGAAGAGATTTGATGGCTATGAGAAATAGATTGCAAATTTTCAAGCTCTCCTTCAGAAGAGAAATATTTCCTCTCCATCCTCTTCCACCTCACATGGGTCTGCTTTTCAGTCTTCTACCTCTTCTTCGACATCTGGACAGGATTTTGGACAAGGTCATGCATTACAGGCATCTGTTGCATCCCCTTCACAGGTCCCTTGGATACTGGATTTAGGTGCCTCTCACCATATGGCATCTTCTCAGGCTTTGTTCTCTTCTCTTGAGACTTCTCCTATTCCTCATATTCTCATGGGGAATAACACTATACAGACAGTCTGCGGGACAGGTTCAGTCAGCATTCAGGATGGTACATTCAATGATGTATTGTATGTTCCATCTCTCTCTGCAAACCTTCTCTCCATTTATCAGATTACATGCAGTGGGTCAGGGAAGATATTTGAGTTCACGGCCGATTCAGTCTTCATCAAGGATAGTGCAACAGGAGGCATTATTGCTACAGGGACAGTTGATCATTCCACCCGTTTCTACACCTTCTCTCACTTTGGTCCACCATCTCCACTGTCGGAGCCCAGCTCTCCTCTTTCCAGAGAGCATCATGTGGTGCAGTCAGGTCGCTTGAACCTCTGTTTTGTTCCTGAGACCAGTGTTGTGACTACCATACCACATCCTGAGGCGTACTTTTCTCTTCAGCAGGATTCTTCTTCAGCACTGCTTGACCCTCCAGCTCCATTCATCGAGCCACTAGGTGCAGTTGTTGAGGATTCTTCAGAGGACACTCATCTCCTCTCTCATGATAGTGTCAGCACACCTTTCATACCACTTGCATTGGGGATTCCCTTTCAGGATACTCGTGTCTTCTCATTTGAGCATCAGCTCAGCCTTCTAGTGACACCTCATCTTTCGAGGTCACCTTTTCAACACCCACTAACTTTCACTCCTCTGCATTGGAGTCATGGTGGTTTGTTCATTGATCCAGGGGTTCTTTCATTCTGGGGGGGCTTTGGAGCCTCGACCCTCTCTCTCAGGGGGGTTGGCAGCACGCCTTGTACTACTGGCTTTGAGAGAGTCTCTTGAAGTCATTCCTTTTGTCTTTTCTTGCTTTTATATCTCTTTTTGGAGAGGAGTTTTTCCCACTGGGTTTTCTCCTTTGTCTCTGGTTTATAGAGATTTCCTTGTACTGGGTACCTGATCAGGCCTTGTTGCCGGGACCCATTTCTTGCTTTCATAGTTTTTGCTAGGTCAGCTTTCTCCCTGCATTCAGCTTAAGGGGGGGTGTTAGAGTATTATTACTTTATACTTATTAATTAAATCATATCGATTTAATTATATAATTTTATATTACTCTAGTTACTTAAGCTTCACTTAGGTGCATTATTAATTAATTATTAATTAATAATGTGCAACCTAGTTTTCCCTTAGGGTTTCTTTCTCACCTTTTATAAGGTTGAGCTTTGTACTTTTTGGTTAATCTCTTATGCATTTTTCATATTCTGAGAGTATTTTCCTTTTGTCTCCATTTTCTTCTTTTCGTGTAATAGGTTATTGGCTAACAGGTTCTTCTTGGGTTGTGCAGAATTGAGTTTGATCAATTCTTACATTTATGCCATAACCAAACATCATTATATTGTGCAAACAAGCATGTCTCATCAGCTAAGTCCAGATAGAACAAGTTACCTTTTTTCTACTCTCTACTTCCAACTAGTTCTCCAGTGGCATTATAGATCTTTGCCTTCTTGTGATGGAATTCAACTTTGTAACCTGAAGTATTCAGCTATGAAACACTCAATAAGTTATAGTTAAGATCATCAACCCAATATACATTGTCACATATGATCTTGTCAGTCATCTAATTGATCCCTTCCCTTTAACAAGACATGGTGCATCATTACCAAATTTAACATAACCACCATTGCACTAATCTAAGGTTTCAAATTTATCCTTATCACTAGTCATGTGATGTGAACAACCACTGTTAATAATCCAACATCCACCTTTACTCATATAAGAAATTAATGTTGTTTTCTCATCATCATTAGAATCATATTTCATAGCAACATACACAACTTCTATATCATTTTCATCAGAATTGTTAGATCCACTATTAGAAGCTTCTTTAGCTATATAGAAAGATTTCTTACCTTTGTCTTTGTAATCCTTATACTTTCTGAAGTCTCGGTCATCCTTTTTGTCTTTTTACTTGCTATCTCTTCTTTCTTCTTTGTCATTCTTATTTGAATTTTCCTTTTCCTCTAGATAGTCTTCTTGCCATAAGTGCCACAAGTTCTTCCTGATCATCACTTGTAGTGTCGCTCTCACTATTCACACATTTCTTTCCTTTCTTTGATTTGTTAAGGACCAACTAGGATCTGAATGCAGAATCAATAGCTTGTGGAGTGTAGTTATCAAAATTTGACATCTCAAATGTAGTAAGTCTTCCTACTAGACCTTCTAAATTCAAATTATTATTAAGAGTACACCTCAATTATTGAATTATAGAGACTCTAATAGAATATACAAGAAGAAGATTCCTCGGTACCTTTCTCATAATGGTGTTATCATCAATGGTTCCATTAGCTCCTCTAATATCATTCACAACTTCCTTTATCCTACCACAATATTGAACTATATTTTCTCCTTCTTGCATTTTCATTTCATCAAACTTACCTCTTAGACTTTCATATTTTGCTCTTAGGACATTTTTATCTCCTCCATAGATGGTTGTTATGGTATCCCACATTTGATTTGCATTTGCACAGTTCTTTATGTCTTCAAATTTAGGATAGCTCAGGGATGATGCGATCTCCAACATTGCTTGATTGTGTTCCTGATTTTCTCTTAACTATTCAACAGTGAGAGGTGTTGTTGGGACTACATAATCATGTTCAATATAGTGCTTAGAAACATCACCAATACCAGCCAAATATAATTTCATCAAACTTTTCCATGCAGGGAATTATCTTTGTTCAACTTCAGTACCTCCTTTTTATACATCTTGATCTTTTGCTCCAAGTACCTTCAAACTATTTTCAAGAGATCAAATCTCTAATACCGATTGTTAGAATGAATTTAGAATAAACAAGAGGGGGGGGTGAATAAGTTATCCTCTGGTCTAGATGTACCAATTGAAACTTTATAGCACTTTAAACAACTCAGATCTGCTCGGTAGCAATAACATAAGTCAACAACTTAGATATGCAATTTACTGTTCAAATGTAATCAGCTTGTAGAAACTTAACAGTAAAACACAACATATAAATTCACACAAGTTGACACCAATATTTAACGTGGAAACCCAAATTGGGAAAAAACACCAGTAACATGCTACCAAGTTTTCACTCTTCTGAAGTGAGCTCTGCTAGGAGCCAACCCTGTTAAAGGTTACAAAACACATTGCTAAATGTGACCTGGTTAAAGGATTTAATCACCCTGTTAGGAGTGGCCTTGTTAGAGGTCTTATAAAATTTCACCTGAATGTCACCTTGCTCAAAGGATTTATACAATGACTGTTAGGTCAACCTAGTTAAAGGATTTTGACTGATACAATGGTTAGAAAGTAATCAATAGGTGTGATCTGATACATACAACTTACTTTGCAAATCTAGATCCAATTCAGCTCTTATGCTAATTCATTGAGTGGCCTCCATTCTCATTTCAATCTTTAGATCTGCTTGGAAATCTATCAAGCAATCACTTTCATAACTATTTTCTTCTCTGCTTAGCCTTCTCTGCTAGATCATACCAATCAGTCAATTAACCATGCAATCCTTTTGCATACACATGTTACTTTTTAGAATAACCCCTTGAGGTTATCTTATATCTCTTCATCTAGGTAAAATAAATCTTTTCTACTTAATCAAGATCGTAGATCTTAGGCTAGGCTAGATCCAACGGACCTTTCCATCATTTACATTTAATTTACTTCTCCAAAGAAATCATTAATTAAATATTTGATCCATGCATTAATTACAATTACCTATGCATTTAAATAGTCTGGACCAATTATGTTTATCCATAATTAACTTTACATATCCCAATAAATTCAATTATGTCGGCCAGAGATCTCAAATCTCAACAATTACCAAAATACTGCTGCTCGGCCAACACTGTGTTCTTCCAGCAATATTTCTAAGTGTTAAGTATGAAGGATAAGATTAACAAAATGAACAAATAAGTAGAAGTTAGCATTACTGAGGTGTGCCTATCCTCATTGGAAGGTAAAATGGAGAAAATGGATTTGATGGTTACAAAAATTTATGAGCAAAGCTTTTATATTCTGAAAGTTTCTATTGGGCAATGTAAGAATTTGATGGAGAGACTCGAGGCTAATAGAGGGGAGGAGAATAAGGATCCAAAAGAGGGTTTGGGCTCTGGTATCCACACTCATGCAAGTATAAATAAGAAAGACACAGACCTCAAAGACCTCATACTCTTGGTGGATAATATGAAGCTTCTCGCAGAGCAAGCAAAAGATCTGATGGAGACTAGCTAGCTCCCTGTGTGCTGTCTTTTGTTTTCGGGTTGTCTTTTCCACTTGGGCTGTCTTTTTCTTCTTTTTGGGTTTGTGGGGCCTAGGGTCCCTATTTCTCTTTTGTCCCATCTTTTGGTAGTTGAGTGATCAACTTTGTCTATCTTCTGATCTTTTGTACAAGGTTTTGAGACCTTTCAAATCCCGCTTTTACTTAATCAAAACACTGTGTTCTTCCACTCGGTCATCACTCTTTTCCTTAGCAATTTACTGGCGCTCGGTCAACACTTAGAAATTATGCTCAGCATACAATGGTTCTCAGTCACCACAAACTTGGCTTGACATATACTGTTTCCAGTAAACTAACATCATAACTTAGTGTTATAGATAAACAACACATTACTTTGCCAATGTGCCAACTGATCAAGTAACCATGTAATTTTCCATAATTCAACCATTTCACTTGGTCTTCTTGTTATCATTGCCTTTAAATCTTCTTCAACAATCAATACATATGGTGCTCAAACAGATAGAAATAGTCTCACCAGTTAAGGTTTGACATCAATGAAAAAAAAATAATTTTTTACATTGTAGCTTTCCAACATAAACTGCATAGAGCCTCTTTTTCATTTCTACATTTATTTGAGCTACTTTCAGAGCTATCCTTTAGAATTTATTGCATTTTAGGGTACTACACTCACATTCGTAGATTAGGTAAAATTGATTGTTGATCTAATTGCACAGATTGAAGAGAAGAATTGAGGGTTTCAACTTGACAAATAGATTTGAATGTTGACATGATTGGTTGTAAACCCTAACCCTAAAGGGTCTGAAGCTTGTAGCGTTCTTGTTCCTAAAATAATATTCAAGACCATTTAGTAAGGGTAGGTGAGAATTGGGAATGTAGAAAGCATTAGGCTTATACTTGTTTCTAGTCTGGGATATAACAGATGTATTTTAGATTGTATTGAGATAGAATAGAAAGCTTATGATCTTTTTCATATTATTGAACTGTGTATTTCCTTGTCATATTGTTGAAAAAGCATGTTTTCATCATACTTAATATAAGTATTCTCAATTTTTAAGTATATCCTCTATGATATCTCTGTGATTTGTAAGTTTTCTAGCTTACTGTATAATTCTTGCTTATACCTATGTGTATTCCATAAGTCTTAGATCTTAGATCAAATTAAAATGCTTTGGATATTACATTGATTCTATCTAGTTATCCACTAAGGATCTTGTAGTGTGTGATTTTAAGAATTCTTATGTTTGTGGCTTTTAATCTTTACCTATAAGGTTGTTTTAGTTGCAGTATTGTATTTAGGAATTTACCCAATGGATAAGGAACTGATCTAAAGAAAGTATATTCTTTGGAGGTATAATTTTGAATGGTTTGCCTATGCTCTATCCATAAATTTATATCAAACTCATTTACAAATTCTTTATAGTTACAGTTGTTCTTATTCCACCAATGGTAGTGGAGAGTTAATGAATGCTAGGTTGGCATTCAGTACTTACTTTCCATTCATTTTTCCTTTAAAATCCAGAGGTTAAAGGTGTTGTAAAGAGCTGAGTTTAGTCTAGATTAGGTGTACCCACCTTGGTTTTGTAGAGCCAGAAGTACAGAGGGCATTCTTGTAGCTATAGTTTGTCCAATTGTCTTACAAAACTTTCATACTTGGATCTAACCACTCCTAATAATAGTCTTAAGATATGTTGGTTGCTTTTCATAGTGCAATAGTTTTGAACACAAACACACCATCCTCCAAATCCATTTTGGGTTCCTATATCCCAAAGCTAAAGTTTTCATCCCTTCCATCCATATTGGGTCCCTATATTCCTCCATCAATCATGCCTACCATCCCTATCTCTCCATTCACTTACCCTACCATGTATCAAGATCAACGATGGCAGACATACTTGAAGAATGTTCAAACACCAATCCATATGAACCCTCCATATCATTCCTATTCATTCATAATTCCCAAGTCTTTTGGAAGAAATTTGGATGTGCAACATAAAAATAAAAAATCTAGGAATCTACAAGTGTATAAATATCACCATGTCCCATCTAATCGACATGTGAATAAAAAGAAAAAGGAAATATCAAAGAGACCGCAAAGGTCCCCCAAGCAAAAAGAAAAATCAAAGAAATTGTGGGTTCCTAAATCCCTCATTGAAGAAATGCATTCAAAAGAATCATAAAAGAAAGAAAAATCAAAGAAAATGTGGGTTCCTAAATCCCTCATTGAAGAAATGCATTCAAAATAATCACAAAAGAAACAAAAATCAAAGACTATGTAGATTCCCAAGTCACTTTTGAAATACTTTCACACAAACGAAAAATCAAAGTTGACATTCCAGATTCCAAAGGCTTCCATTCCATCTCCTTCTAAACATTTTTCACTTTCCAAGTCTTCTTTGGGTTCCTATATCCCAAAATCCACTATCTTAGATACATCCTTACCTTCTCCATCCATTTTTCTTCCATCATTCCACCACCCTTCAAAGTGTGTGTCAAAGTTGGTCTTGCCAACATTTCCATCCAAAACATACATGCTTCTTATCCTCATATCCATTATCCAACATTTACTTTCCATCCCTCTTATCCAATCTATGGCATACAATCTTCACCACCATCTACCCTTATCCTTCATATGTGTCCATTATTATCACCTTATCAATATCTTTGAGCATCCTAGCCATAGCCATGGTTTATTATAGAATATCTTTCAGAAGAGCATTGTCCAAAGATCTAGATGTTGGGGAAATATTAAAAAATAAAAAAAAAAAATTGAAAAAAGGAGAAAAAGTTCCTTGGTAAAAAATTGGTAAACCGGCAGCTTGGTAGAAAAAGTAAAGATAAATAAATCTATCATGTGGTGAAAACCACTTCTTGTGGTGCCTTGGAAAAGTACCACGATGAAAAACTGGTAAACATGTGTCATGCGTAATTCCTCCTTCTTGCGCTCTACACTTCGGGGCAAGTTTCATCCATGTTATAGTCCATTTTCCTACCATTAATCTCACTTGCATCCATATTCCTTATTTTTACCTTTGATCTTGACAAGGTTGATCATATCTATGAGCATCAGTTATCTTGATATCCATTATCCTTTCCATCGTCTTATTCACTTGTTGCATCCATGCTACCCTATCATGACCTTGCTTATCCAAAATCCACCTTCATTATTCCTAAGCAGTCTTTCCATAATCCCAAACCATCCCCTCATAGCTTCTATCACCCATTTTTCTTGATTGTGATATCCTATCCATATCTTATCCAAATTGACCCCTTGGTCTTGATCAAAATGAAGAACATAAAATGCAAAACAAGTTTTTACAAAAACTTCTTGACATGTCCACTCTTTTGGACTACTCACTTTCATGACATCAGGTTATTTTCCTATATGATATATAGCACTACATCATTGGCTTCCATTTCTTATCCAAAACATGCTTCACATTGCTATATTATTTTTCCTTAGCTTGGGTAATCTTGAGGAGATTGTCCTACGGGTCACATTCACTACACATGCTTCATCCATCATTGTTTATCCATTTCTAATACATCAGCTCTTTCATCCATTTGTCATGCCATATACCTTGCTAAACATTGATTACAAACCAATGTGATCTTGTTTGAGAGCTAGTAATTTCTAAAAAATCTAAAAATTTATAAAAGTCCAAAAAAAAAAATTGAAAAAATCTCTAAAATTAAAAAAAAAAAAAAAATCTTGCATAAAGTCTCTGGGCTACATCTTTCAAAAACCAATATTTTGTCATATTTTGGAAGTTTTCCCAAGCGCAACAATTTCTTTTCAACTGAGGGCATTAATTCAAATTGATGAATTTCAACAAGCGGGCACCAATTCACATGAATCAATGCATCAAACCAACCAAATAGACACTTGAACCTTTGATTTACATCATTGTTTAATTTTCCATCTGATTTTGACACCAACATAATCCTTAATCTTCATTGACTTATTATTATCATGATTAAAATTTGACAAAACCAAAGGATTGAAAAGGATGAATTTATTTTTGAAATATGGATACAAAAACAATAACACTATGGTTTTTGATGAGGTATTGAATTTTCAAGCCATGTCTTTCTAGCCAATCAATGATGTTCAAACTAGATCAACAATGATGAAAGCATGGCATTTTTATTGATTTATGTGTGACTATTTTTAAAATTGATTCATTGAAATGCGTAACTTTGTCTAAAGACCAGACCATCAAAGAGTCATCGAGGACATTTTGCATATGGAAGGAATTAAATATCTGTCTGTTTACACAAAAGGATACCTTGGAAATTTAGATCTCTCATATCTTAATGGTAACATCCACTTGCAACATTGAATTCGATGAAGGTAGCATTCATATTCTCATGGTTTACAAATCTAACCAGTGAGGGTTGTACCAAAGTCTCAAAGATGAAAAATAATCCATGCATTCTTTGCAAAAGTGACAGTTAGATGCATTCATATACATTAGTCTTGCATTTTAGTTTTTATAAGATTTTCCCTAAAGGGGGTTGAAGTTAATCATGGTTACATCATCAAATATGTGATCCATCAAATGATCAATGCTACATCAAGGATATCATCACTATGCATATGCTCACTTAGGGGCAATATAATGATGCAGGAGCATCCTGGGTGTAAGGGCAATCTTGCATCACCCAAAAATATTTATGTTTTCTTTTCAATAAGGGCTACCTTGTGCAAAGCTGCTATTTATGGAAACTTGCTATTTTTAGTAAGTT
>MU226809.1:420090-486394 GCA_018584345.1 Thuja plicata
TTTTTAGTAAGTTGGTCATACGATCTCAGAATGTTCTGATTTTACATGTGGAGGTTCATCTCAGTCATATCAGCCTGCCAGTAAAGTTTCATGGCTAGATCAGGTCTAGTTTTGAAGATATTGAAAATTTTCGGTATTGAAAACAGGGTATAGAAACTTCAAGCTCAGTTTTGAAGGCTTTAGAGGCCCCGGATGAGGTTGAAACTTGGGTTGAATGAAGCTTGTTTAACTTAAGTGTTGTAGAGCGCTTCGTGGCATTTCTGAAATGGGGTTATAATAGTCAATCGGGTCAAATGGTGATGACTTATGGTCTCCGAAAGTTGGGCCACCTGAAATAGCAGAAAATAATTTTCCTTCAAAATTTTTGTTCGGGTTTCAAAAGTTATTTTGAGCCGACTTTGATGTACTAAATTGAAAAATAAAATAATTCTAAGTTTGGTCGGCCTAAGGGCTAAATTTCTGGAACCTTCTCGGGCGGTGGAAATTGCCTATATAAAGAAGGCCTGTAGTGTTGTCTTAGGCAGTTCAGGATAGTTCTGGGTAGATCTGGGTAATAATTCGAGGTTTTGTCCTACAGAACATTGTAAGGGGAATGCCCATGTGGCTTTGCATATTGTAATTCTGAAAGTTTGTAATTCCACATTTGTGGAGATAATACGAAGCCCATTTTCTGTTCTTGCAAATTGTTGTTGCTTCTCTGTTTCTGTTATGTGTTTGTGGCATTAAGGGGAGCACCCTTCATCATATAATCATTTGTTCAACTAGGAGAAACCTAATTCTGTCCATCACCTGTACCTATATCTGCACTTGAATCATATCAAATGTCCATAGCTATACACCTCTAACCATCAGTGTTCTGAATGAAAGTCTCTATTTTTCAATCAAATCAAATATCAATCAATCAAATCAAATATGAATCAATGAAATCATCCAATTGATCATTTAACGTCAATCATTTTATCTGGTCATCTATTTTCTCATCTTGAGCGCATTGATTTGTTCGTCTCTCTAGATCTTGAGAGTGAATTTTCAATTTATCAAATCAATCCATCAACCTACCTATCCTATCAAATTGACATCAATACAACATCAACCAAGAGATTCTGACTGACATCAAGTGATATCCAAACATCATCAACAAATCTTAAACATCAACAACATTTTCTCAATCATAGCTATCAGCATTAAATTCTCTCATAACTGGGGCATTTTCAAATTGATTTTATCGGGAAACAAATCAAAATTCCCAAACTTAACCAAATCATCCAAATCATTTCAATTCATTTCCCGAGGGGGCATCATATCTGTATCATATTGACATCAATGATTCATATCTAGTTTTCTTTTCAAATCAGGGGCAATGTCCTATCAATCAAATATGCATCATCCACATCTCGTTACTGAATTTTCAATCGTTATCAGTGGGGAATTTCAAAATTAATTGTTCACATCAGGGTTTCACATCAAACATTTTATCAAATAAGATCAATCAGTTAATCAGATCAGGACAACAATTTTCTTTGAATCAATGCGCTTCGCACATCAATTCAAAGAGGGGCATTTGTAGACACCTAAATTTGGTCAGGTGTATTTCAGTCGATCAGAAGACAATTTTATTAAATCAAATGGACTGATTAAATCAAAAGGGACTAAATTATATCAAATTAGAGGATCAATTAATAAATATATTGATTAATTAAATATAAGCCTGAAAGGGATAAATCTAAGCTATATAATTGATTTAATCAATTAGTTGTATAGTTTAAAATCAAAAATCAAAATCAACCTATTCCTTACATGGCTAATTTAATTAATTAATTGAATTGATTAAATCTTTATTTATTTCAACAAAAGGGACAAGAATTTGAACAACCAATGAGAATCATGGATTGAAAGCACATGGATCATTGCAAACTTTGCAATCTTGATCACTCATTTTGAACTTTAAAATGCTCGCCACTCAATTTGTCTCTTTGTCCAAACCTTTGAGACCACCATTTAGATGGTCTCCCCATTTGAAACCATTTTAAAGCCTTCAACTCAACCATGCTTTGATCATGATAAACTTAACTCTACCCGCTACCCTTGGGAAATCCTATAAATACTAAGCATTTTGAGAGCATTAAAAATCCTAGACATTCGTGAGCAATTGCATCTACACTGTAGAGAATTTTATCAAGAGCATATCATTTGAGAGCATAATTGAGCATAATTTGAGCATAATTGAATTAAATATCATTGCAATTTGAGAGTTGTGAGCTAGATTAGGCATCATCATACATCAATTCTCGTTCTAGGACTACCACTAATGGAGATTAAGGATGAGAGCTGCATTATAATTTTTAGTTAAAGATCCATGGAATGTTATTCTGTCAATTCCTTAGATTAAACTGTACTTTTGTTTCCATAGAATTGATAGATTGCACCTTAATTTCATGAAGGTATAGTTTCTATATACACACCCACATCAACCAAAAAAAATCCATCATTAATCTCATTTAACTATAGTTTGGTTGATCAATTACAAATATCTCCTACACAAATATCTATTCTTGAATTGCTCAAAATTTCTCCATCACATAAAGAGATTTTGGAAAAAGCCTTGGTCAAAACAAATGTTCCTAACAATTTGGACATAGATAAATTCCAAGCCATGGTTGGACACTTGACCAAACCTCACTATTTATCCTTTTCTGAAGAAGATGACAATGATCTGAGTCACCCTCATAACATGCCACTACATATAGAAGTACTAATTCACAAACATCGAGTGAAACAGGTCTTGATAGATGGAGGAGTGGGTCTCTATATTTTCACTTTAGGTTTGATTAAAGAATTTGGATTCTCGGATGAAGATATTGACCCTAAGAAGAGGATAACCATAAAAGAATATGATGATGAAGAGAGATCATCTAAAGGGCTGGTAATATTTCCAATCAGAGTGGGACCCATGGAAAGAAATGTGGTGTTCAAGGTGCTAGATCTTAATCTATCCTACAACATTCTTTTGGGAAGAACTTGGATACATGAAATGCAAGTTGTCCCTTCCACTTTTCATGAATGGTTAAAATTTCCATAAAATGGAGAGGGGATCACAATTCTACCTGACACAAGTTATTTCCAATATTGTAACAATTTCCATCATTCAAATGATAGAATGGTTCCACATAATAGAGAAGCTACAAAACAAAAATCCCCAGAAAGTTCAACTGCAACAATGCTAAGAGACTTTGAAAATATATTAAAAATGAATGATAATGGGATTGGGGAATACAAGATTGATCAAATACTCTCTGTAATAGATTTACCTTTGTCACCAAGATCACAAGGGAGGCCATCATCATCTACAATGTAAAAAAACCTAGACCACAAACAATGTACAACAAAACATTTGTGAAAGGAAAATCAATGACAGAAGAAAAAGAGGAAAATGAGGTGTTAAAATGGCTATACAAAGAAAAGGATGAATCTCATCAAGACATTAAACATGTCTAAATCACAACTCAAGAATATGTACGTGGTCTACACATCATGCAAAGAATGGGATGTTAGAAACACTAAGAGTGGGGGTGAATCAATGTTTATCTATTCTTTGTATTTCATCCAATTAAACATATATCAAATGTGCATCCAAAGAAACATAACACAAGAACACATAAAACATGATATGATTACGGAGAACCTTGATCAGAGGAAAAATCCGGTGGAGATTAGTACCCACAAATATTGTACTAGGTATAATGAACCTATTAAAGTTCCTTTGCCCTGTTAGAAGCAGTCTTTACAAATTAAGTACAATGACCTGGTTAAAGGTCTGACCCTATTAGGAGTCTTTTACAATAACCCTGTTAGGGGTGTATGGCTCACTGCCTAGGCTCACTGCCCAATAAGATGAAGGCTACAACCCTCTGAATGTTAATATGCACTATATCAAAATGAATTGCTATAATGACACTGTTGTCTGATCAGTTCCATGTATGTGTGGATGCTCTTACTCCTTCAAAGAGCTCTTTCATATTATAACTTCATTATACTGTTCCTCTATAACTTCTTCTTACACAATTATCGACACTTGTAACATATCTTTACATTACATACTTATATCTTCAAATCTGAATAGGCGCGACCCAAAACAAATCACTAGTCGGCCCTAAAAAAAAAATATACAATGCTTCCGAAAAAGTCAGCCTAAGCGTGTTTACTAAAACATTAATTACATTAATACAAACTTATAACTAAAGGCGCATAGCCATTACATTACAAAATCATTCACGTTGATCAAAACTGTAGTCGGCTTCCATGCTCTGTTTCTTGGACTGCAGGTTTACTAATCTTCCTGTAACTTTTCTGTATTGATGTTATGTACTATGCACATTTGTATCTAGCATGTATATACACCATAGAGTATATACCTAAGCACGCATTCTCTGGTGTGATCTCTAACACGTGCGCTGATGTGTTGTTCTCTGTATGTGTCTGTTTGCTCTATTTTCACACTTAGTCATTTTCGTTTCATGATAGAACTTAAGTATGACTTTGTTGCCATGATTGACAACACAAAATAAGTCATGCTTCCTCAGGAAGTCAACTTGCCAACAATCTCCCCCTTTTTCATTTATGGAAACAAAGGAATTTGGCTAAGTTACTTAAAATGACTTCATACAAAAAATACTTAATGATATATACATAAATACTTTTCTGCATATACACATTCTATACTACTCCCCCTTTGACATTAATGACAAAGGTGTGCAAAAAAATTGTAAGTCTTCAAGATACTTATTCCATGTAAACTTCTGGGTACACAACTTGAAGAGATTGAATCTCTTTCTGCCAAAAGACTTTCATTGCATCAACTGTTTGAAGATGCGCGCATAAAGCATATGTCAATTTCTCCATTTTCATTAGATCCATGCAAGGAACTTGATCATATGTTTGTATGGTGTTATCAATCTGTTTGATGTTATCATTGAGAACTGCTAGAGATAGCGCAAGTGCATTTCTCAACTGTGTTTGCCTTACCCTGATCTTGATAATTTCCAGTTTTGCCTTCTCAATTTTGTCCAACTATCCTTGGTAGACATTATTGCAGATGTTCATGTCTTGCGTTGAGGTTTCAACTAATTTTCTTATGTTATCCACCATTTCTTCTGCTTCTACTATCTTTTTAGTGTGCTCAGAGGTGAGCTTCACTCTATCCATACAGTTTGCTATGACTTTTTTTCCTTTATTTGTCAATTCCTTCAATATAGCCTGCCCTATCTTTAAGGAGTTCAGATCTAAGGTAAAGTTCTTTACCGAATCATTTAGTCTTTCCTTCTTGTATTCATCTTCTACAATCTTAGTAGCAGATTCTACTAAGCTAGTGAAATGTGTTTTGAAGTTTGATAAGATGTTGTCCACATCTTCAACTGATTGTACTTTGGCTACTTTCTGATCAGTAGGCACTAATTCATTCAAAATGTTCACTATTTCCAAGAAGCGAGGGTTCATCATCACTTTTTTCTCTTTTACCTTTTCCATGGCAAGGATGCTGATCTTTATAAGGTCTTCTTCTCTCCATGCATGTAAACTTGCTGAGTCAGGAGTTAATCTTGACAAAAATGAGGTGGATGGTTGAGTGGATGGTGAGAAAATAGTATTCTGACTTGTATCTACACATTCACTTTTGACATGAATTTCCTTCACTGGTGTCTCATTACCTTGAGTATCTTTCTCCTTATCGAAGTATATTGGGTCAATGAGAGGAACTTTATCCTATTGTAGAGATGTATCATCAGTGTTCATTTCCTCAGTGTTTACAAATGCTTCATCAACTTTCTCCATATCTTTATCAGAAGCTGTCATAGATATCTTTACATTGTCAACTACTATAGTATCTTCTAAATCTTTAGTTGTCTCAGAGGTTGTTTTCACTGTGGGCACTAAATCCTATGGACCTGTCATAGGCACAATCTAAATTACTAGAGTTGTAGTCTGTTTGGGAGGAGCTGGAGTAACTTTTGTTGTAGGCACCGTTGGTGGATACATGTGTCTATCCATAAATACTTGAGCAAATGTTTTTTCAGTCTCCTTTCCAACCTGCTCATACTCTTTGTTCATAATATGAAGAGTTCTTGTCTTACTACGGAGATGAGGCTTTACCAGATATAACATAATAGCCTTCTCATCATGTGAACAGACAGGGATAAGAGTATCCAAAGTTTCTTCTCTAATATTCATGTCCTCTTCTATAGCATGTCTTTTCATTATCTCCAACAAGTTCCATAATTGATCCGATATCACTGTCTTAAGTTCAAGAACTGATTTCTTAAACTTGATCATATGAGATATGAACATAGAATGTATCTCATTTTTATCAATTTCTTGATACTTGTCATAGAATTTTGATAATGTATCCAATCTTCCTTCATTTACAATCTTGTTCTTCAAGATATTTAGACTGGGTCTAAATCCTACCTCAGAAGGAGCTTGATTATTCTTAGCTTTGCTTCGAGTAGCTCTTGAGGATGAATGACTTGTAGGTGCTTGCTTCCTTCCTCTAGGTTTCTTTCTAGGTACAGAAGGTGGAGATGTGTCTAGATCAATTGTGGTAGTAGGCGCAGTGGTATTCTCCTCATTTTTCTTTTGCTTCTTCTGAGTTTCAACAGTTTTCTCAATTTTAACTTGTGCAATTTTGGCTTCTTTTTCCTTATCCAAATCTTCTTGAGTGAATCCATTCTTTTTTATAATGTTGGATGTTATTCTGGATGCTTTCCTTTTGTTAACAGCAAGCTGTAGTTCAATATCCACTTCGTCGGTCTTTTCTCTGTAAGTGCCCCATCTAGGTTCATTAGGGTCTTTAGGTGTTGACAATAGGACTTGCACATATCCTTCTAACACATGGTCTTCTACTTCATACCCTAGTGGATGAATCCACTTAGTTCTAGGCTCAATAGCCTCCATGCATGTGCAATCTATCTCTACCATAAAGCATGTTGTATCCTTGTATTTTTCAACTATCTTCTTAGATTGTCTGAACCTGCTCTGCATTTTGACCCTGAATATCTTTATATCCATATCCATTTTATCTCTTGCACTACTGTCTATTGTGGCCTTAAGAGATATCTGAGTCATTGTAGGTTTGCATTTGTCTAGATAAAGGTCTGCAACCTTTCCAACTATATGGTAATACAAATAGATGATTAGAGATCCAAACCTGAATGTTTTTCTCCTGTCATGCTTGATGATTCTGATATTGTCAATTAATTAACCACGCAAGATCTCACATAGGTTGTATTGGGTGTTATCCTTCACTATTCTGATAGCTACAAGGACTGTTGTTGTAGAGACACTATTCAACCTGCTTGCATGCTGAAACTTGTATCCAAGTATCATTGTGATGAGTTTAATGTCATCTTCCTTGATAGGGTTAACTGTCATTCCATGCCTATCACTCCTGGAAAAACAAAATTGCTCAATTTGTCTCTTGACATCCTTACCAATGGGAAACATAGGTCCAATCATTGGAAGTCCAGTTAACTGATGGATTAGTTCTGTAGTGATGCAAACTGGGACATCTCCAATCCATAAAAGATCATCATGATTTCTGCTTAACAGGATCTTTACCCATTTTGGTTCTTCAAACTCATGCACATTTGAATACTCTAAAATAGGGCTATCTTGTAAGTGCGCGAACTCATCCTTGAATGTGAAATCCGGATTTAACATTGATGCCATATGAGAAGCTATATTATCATCTCATAATGATTCCTTCTTACAGTAAATGTATGCGCAGATATCTTCCACGTGAACAACGCCAAGTGGGGTTTTGGAGAAAGCCCCTTCCACATCATCTAGTATAGATTTGAATGGATGCTTCTTAAATATGAACCTCTTCCTCTCTGCTACATCAAACACAACTAGGGTTGCCATACTTACTTGGTGTTTGCTTATGTAGGGTTTCCATGAAATTCTGAAATGGTGCGACGACTAGGGCTCCATTTCAAACTGATTATCCATTCATTCCAACTGCAAAACTGTTATGCCTTTGTGCTTTGATGTCTTAGTGATCCAATGCTCTTCAATTTCTATGCTCTTGAATGTAAATGTGAAAATGATCGACTATGAATTTCTTTTTATACAATCTATTGCATTTAATGCTTGCAACCATACATAGAGATTTTCAAACTTTGATCCCGATGCAATTCAGATAATGCGTGAATTAATATAGTTGTAATCTATACTTTTAACCATGAATCCAAAGGCACATACTCTGAAGTGAGTACAGCAACCGCGTAGGGGTTCTGAGCTAGAATAGCTCCCCCTAAGACCAAGAAGGTCTATTCAAGCAGAAGTAGAGGGTGCGTCCATTGTGGATGCATCAACTACTTTGCCAACATTATTTTCCTTCTTAACTTCAACCCATATTTTTCTTGAATCTTCATTTGCTTTGAAAAAATTGACTTCTCCTTTCTCTTCAAATAGTGAATTTTTACGATCCTCTTGTTTCTGATTTTTGGATCTACAAAACCTTGTGATATGTCCAGCCTTTCCACATGTGTGACAAATGATAGGAGGTCTGATGTTTTTTCTCATCATGCTACATTGCTTTGCTGTGTGTCCATTGTAGTTGCATATCTGACATGTAATGTTCTGCAAATTTCTTGAGATTTGATTTCTTTGATTGCTTTGATTTATATTCTTGTGATTTTGCTGAGGTTGATTTCTTTGACTTGTTCTGCAATGAATAGCCCCGTGACCAAAATTATTACAGTAGTAACAATAACCATTAAAAGGTCTTACCTCTTTGCAATCTCTTGCCAAATGCCCATGTTTATTGCATGCATAACAAGTTTTGTTAACTTGCTTGATTTCTCTTTTAGGTGGTTCAAATATAACCTTTGTAGTATCTTCAACTCTCTTAGCTTCTGAAGATGCTTCAAGTGTTTTTTCTCTCTTTTGTGATGATTTGATTTCATCTTGTGCTATACTGAATCCAAGACTAGTAGTGTTCCCTTTTTTCCTTTGCGCATTGAGCTGGGATTGAATCAAATCAGAACTTGTGTGAAGTTTATCAATCTTGTCTTTTTCTTCTGTTAATTCAGATTCCAACTTCTTCATATTTTCCAATTCCAAGACTTTCATTTTTGCCTATAGAAGTTCATCTTCCAATTGATTGCTTTCTTTGATCTTGTCTTCAGTGGTGTTTTGGCTATCTGTAAGTTGTTCCTCTAGATATTCAAGTTTATCCTTTAGAGATTTATTCTCTTCATTAAGCTTTTTGACCATTTGTCCTAGATCACTTGTAGAACAATATTTTAGATCTTTTCTTAGCCTTTTAATAAGTATTTGAGAGCCATCATTTTTCAATCTTAGTTCTTCATTTTCCTTCTCAGATCTGTCAAGACCTTCAAGAGCTGCTTCAATATTCTTTTTCAAATTTTTTGCTTCAGCTAAGTCCATGATCTCCGCAAGTGGTTAAAATTTATTTTAGAGGACCAGAGCTCTAATACCAATTGTTAGAAACACTGAGAGGGGGGGGGGGGGGGGGAANGGGGGGGGGGGGGGGTGAATCAGTGTTTATCTATTCTTTGTATTTTATCCAATTAAACATGTATCAAATGTGCATCCAAAGAAACATAACACAAGAACACATAACACATGATATGATTATAGAGAACCTTGATATGAGGAAAACTCCGGTGGGGATTAGTACCCACAAATATTGTACTAGGTATAATGAACCTGTTAAAGTTCCTTTTCCCTGTTAGAAGAAGTATTTACAAATTAAGTACAATGACCTGGTTAAAGGTCTGACCATGTTAGGAGTCTTTTACAATAACCCTATTAGGAGTGTATGGCTCACTGCCTAGGCTCACTACCCAATAAGATGATGGCTACAACCCTCTAAATGTTGATATGCACTATATCAAAATGAACTGTTGTAATGACACTGCTATCTGATCAGTTCCATGTATGCATGGATGCTTTTACTCCTTCAAAGAGATATATAATCTTCTGACTTCATTATACTTTTCCTCTATAACTTCTTCTTACACAATTATTGATACTTGTAACATATCTTTACATTACATACTTATATCTTCAAATCCGAATAGGCATGACCCAAAATAAATCACTAGTCGGCCCTAAAACAAAAATATACAACACTTCCAAAAAATTTGGCCTAAGCGTGTTTACTACAACATTAATTACATTAATACAAACTTATAACTAAAGGTGCATCACCGTTACATTACAAAATCATTCAAGCTGATCAAAACTGTAGTCGGCTTCCATGCTTTATTTCCTGGAATGTAGGTTTACTAATCTGCCTATAACTTTTCCATACTGATGTTCCACACTCTGTGCATTTGGATCTAGCATGTATATACACCCTAGAGTATATACCTAAGAATGTATGCTCTGGTGTGATCTCTAACACGTGCGCTGATGTGTTGATCTCTGTATGTGTCTGTCTGCTCTGTTTCACACTTAGTCATTTTCCTTTCATGACAGAACTTAAGTATGACTTTGTTGCCATGATTGACAACACAAAATAAGTCATGCTTCCTCAGGAAGTCAAATTTCCAACATGGGATATCAAGGACAAGGACCCCTGGGAAACAATACAGAGGGTTTTGTTGAACCAATTTTGACACAATTCAGAGATCCCAAGGAAACAATAGGCATAGGGTATATAGAATAATAAAATATACCCCTCATCCAAGATGGACCAATTTTTGATGAAGAACAAGAAGAATCTGAAGAAGAATTTGAATTCACACCTCAATCATATGAATGATTATTGCATATTCATGATGACAATCCTCATTATCAAGGTGAACGCTACATTCCTTCATTTTTGGGAACTCAAGAAACAAAAGAGGGTGAAGACAGAAACATGTCATTCTATAGAACCAAAACCTTGACGATAATCAAAATGAGATTCAAGAACATGATTCTGACGAGGAAGTCAATGGACAAGAAAACCGTCATCCCAATTGGGGCCAATAGGTAACAATTACCCATGTTCTAGATCTACCTCATTCCATTGAGATAGATTCTAATGAGTATGAATTAGGCTCATTCTCTAATGCCACTATGGATATAGAGATAGATGTGATTCATCAATATGCACCTCAAATTGAGAGAAGATAAAGTTCCAATGGTGCCAATCCTCCAAACATACCTACAGATTCACAAGATATCATGATGCCCAACATAATTGATGTAGACATAGGACTATTGATAGGAGTACCTAAAGAGTTTCAACAAATCCTAGCAGACTCATATCTCAACCAAAGGATAAGACGTGAAGAGGGACAAAGCTCAGGTATATGACCATTTGAATTTGGTTCAGATCATATTGATGATGACTTGAGTAAGAATAGTGAGGAGCTTCTTGATCTAAACAATCTTCATGAGGGTACTGTTATAGACCTCGTTGATACATCTGAATGCCATTATTAAAATTCAATCCCAACACTTGAAACAAGTGAAACTAACCCAAATGATGCCCCTCAACTTGTTTATCCCAACCTAATTGACTGGACCTTGTCTGCACCCATGTATATACCCATGTTTCCTAATGACCATGATATAGCTTGTTATCTCAATGCGATAGAACCCGTAACATCTTCCACTAGGAATATTAATGGTATGGAGGATATAAAGTTTTCCAGTCACAAAAACAAATAGCAAAGCAATCAAAGATCTGAGGCTGAAAACCATTCTATGGCAGTTTGAGATCATAAAAAGGAAAAATAAAGGATGTATTCGATAGTGAAAACCTCACTGAGGCAATAGAGGATGGGAAACTTGATATTGTCCTAGATCACTCATATGAACTAGTCTCTAGTGCTCATAGAACCTACTCAACCAATCAATCTTGGTACATAGGAGAAACCACAAATCATACACATTACTCAATCTTTATCCGATGAGGAGAAACAAGAATTCACATGGTTTTTTAAGGAAAAGAAGATAAATTTTGCATGGTCCTATTTTGACATGCCAGGGATTGATCCTGATTTAGTCATGCATCATTTATCTATGGCTCTGGGAATGAATCCTGTCAAGAAAAAACTAAGGAATATGCACCCACATATTGCTCTCTTGGTGAAGGTAGAACTAGAAAAACTATTAAAAGAAGGATTTATAAGAATTACCTATGCAAAATGGATATCTAACATTGTTCCAGTACCAAAATAGGACAAGTCTATCAAGTTATGCACAGATTTCTGTGATGTAAACAAAGCATGCCCAAAGGATGATTTTCCTTTACAAGGAATAGATGTTAGTGTAGATCTCACAATAGGATATGAGATGTTGTCACTAATGGATGGATTTTCTGGATATAATCAGATAAAAATTTCTCCAAAAGATCAAGATAAATTTTTTTTTACTTTTCCATGGGGTACCTTTTGTTGGAACGTCATGCCCTTTGGGCTTAAAAAATGCAGGAGCAACATATCAATGAGCAATGACAAAGATTTTCCATGATATGATGCATAAGAACATGGAATATTATGTTGATGACACTTTAGGGAAATCTCATCACTGAAAAATATAATCTACAAGATTTAACTAAAATCCTAGATAGGATGGAGCAATTCAAACTTTGATTAAATCCAAAAAAGTGCGCCTTTGGGGTTACCTCAGGAAAAATGCTAGGGTATATTGTTTCGGCTAAAGGAATTGAGGTTGATCCAAAAAAGGTAATGGCCATCATTGAAATGCCACCACCTAGAAATATCAGTCAAGTGTGATCATTACAAGGTAAGTTGTAGTCAATCCATAGATTCATTTCTCAATTGGCTGATAAATCCCAACCATTCACCAAGCTTATGCACAAAGGTATCATGCATAAGTGGGACAAAGCATGTGAGACATCATTCAATAAACTAAAACAATATATGGTAAATCCATCCATCCTAATGAATCCAATAATAGGAAAACCATTTCTATTGTATTTTTTAGCAACTAATACCTCATTGGGGGAACTATTGGCAAAACATGATGAAAACGGGAAAGAACAAGAAATTTATTACATCATAAAAACATTGGTGCAATATGAGCTTAACTATACACCAATTGAAAAATCTTATCTAGCAAAATTTTTGACATTATATGATGGCACATTCAATCAAGTTGGTGGCCAAGATTGATCCACTAAAATATCTTCTAAACAAAGCAACCTTAACAGGTATATTGGCTAAGTGGGTGATGATACTTAGTGAATTTTATATTGAATATGTTGAAAGGAAACCATCAAAGGAAAATTCATTGCAGACCAATTAGCAGATGTGCCACTATCAGGAGATATTCCTTTAACAATTGAGTTTCCACATGAATCAATTATAATGATCACAGAGTACACCTAGAAGATGTATTTTGATGGATCATTCACATAGCATGGACAAGAGCAGGTGTAGTCTTCATATCACCTCAAGGATACACAATACCTAAAGCCTACAAGATTTTATTCCTGTGTACTAATAATATTGTGGAATGTGAAGCCTAGGTAAATGGACTAAAGATGGCATTAGAATGGAAAATAAAAACATTACACATTTGTGGTGATTCCCAGCTAGCCATAAATCAAATCAATAATGAATATTAGACCAAGGATGATAAGCTTGTGCTACACAAAAACATGGTGGATGACTTGAAGTAGTACTTTATAGGCATAAAATTTGAATAGATTCCCAGATTAAATAATCAAGAAGCTGATGCAATGGCTAATCTCATGTCTCTTATACAATTATCTGATGACCAAGCATGGTATGAATTCCTAGTGGATGAGTTACCTTATCCTTCCTATAACTATCCTGACTCCAAGCTAGTCTTCCAGATTGTGGGTTGTGATTCTCCTCATTATGGACCTATCTGTAACTACCTTGAAACAAATGCTTTACCTGAGGGTATATCCAAAAACTAAAAAATGAAATCTTATTCATCAAGATTACAAACACATAATCATCATGAACGATTTGTATCGATGAGGTTTCAATGGTACTTTAATAAGATGTTTAGATCTCAAAGATTCAAAAAACACTTTATACAAAGTTCACAAAGGTATTTGTGGATCACATTCAAATGGTCTTACTTTGGCTAAGAAACTCTTGCATGTTGGATACTATTGTCCTACAATGGAGAAAGATGTCGTTAAGTTCTCAAAATCTTGCAAAAAATGTCAAATACATGGCAATCTTATACATGCACCAACACGAGAATTGTTACCCTTTATCACACACTAGCCTTTTCAGCAATGGGTCTTTGATCTCATTGGTCAGATTTATCTATCATCTTATAATGGTCACAAGTTCATCATAACAGTAACAAAATACTTTACCAAATGGGTCAAAGCTATACCCTTAATCACGACAACAGGAAAACAAATCTCTCTATTTATCCTCAACTACATCATTTTTTGGTACAGTCTTTCCTCATCAATTGTTTTAGACAATGGGAAATAATTCAAAAACAAGGATGTGCACAACTTTGTAACAAATTTCAAATCACTCAACATTTTTCCTTCATCTAATACCCTCAGGGAAATGGAGAGGAAGAGGCAAGCAATAAGAACATCCTCAAAATTTTAATGCAAACGGTTAATGATTATGGTATATATTGGCATGTTCAAATAAATTTGGCTTTGTGGGCCTATCAAACAAGTATCAAAACACCAACTAGAGCTACACCTTATTCTTTGGTTTATGGGTCTGAAGCAATTCTTCCAATTGAGGTAGAAATTCCATCCTTGAGAGTATCTTTAAGAGGGTTGATCACAAATGATGAATACAGGATCTCACAGTTACAACACCTAGAACTACTGGCTAAAAGACATCAAGATGATTTTGAACATATACAAGAATATCAAAAGAGGATTGAAAAAGGCTATAAGGGTATGTGCACCAAGTTGTGGACCAAAAAAGTGGAAACATCTTTAAAAAAAATTCAAATTTCATATAACCCGATCGGGTTATTGAAAATTTGACATTTTTCGCGGCTTGGTAACCAAGCCTAGAAAATATTATTAAAAAACACAATCTGTCTAAAAACCCGATCGGGTTTCTAAATTTAAAATAACTCAATCGGGTTCTGAAAATCAAAAAATACTTCAAAACCCGATCAAGTTTTGAAGAAGTAAAAGTTATGTATTTTATTCTCCATAACCCGATCGGGTTTTGAAGAAACTAAAATAGGCTTTGCTTTGGAAGCCGTAACTTCCACATATAGAGTCTGATTGACTTTGTTCAAAAAGCATAGGAAATATCTTGAAATGATCTAACGCATTATTAACCTATGATCATCTTTAGGCATGAAATTTTTTTCTACCATCCATTTGAATCAAGTAAGGTATAAAATAGGTACTCATTATTGTCCACACATGAAACATATAGGAAAATCAATATTCTCTCTCTCTCTCTCTCTCTCCAAATATGAGAGAGAGAGAGAGAGCATACTGATTTTCCTATACATTGCATGTATGGGCAATAATGAGTGCCTATTTTATACCTTACTTGATTCAAATGGATGGCAGAAAAAATGTTAATGCCTAAAGATGATCATAGGTTAATAATGTGTTAGATTGTCTGAATATCTTTATACACTTTTTGACAGAGTCAATCGGACTCTATATGTGGAAGTTATGGGTTCCAGAGAAAAGCCTATTTTAGTTTCTTCAAAACCCGCTCAGGTTATGGAGAATAAAATGTATAAGTTTTACTTCTTCAAAACCCGATCGGGTTTTGAATTACTTTTTTCTTTTCATAACCCGATCGGGTTATTTGAAATTTAGTAACCCAATCAGGTTATGGCTTGGGAAGAGCTTTGGAAAATGACCCAAACGCTTGGAGGCTCATTTTCCCTCCTTTTCTGTTGTTTTAGACATTTTTTCATCTTGTAAGATGAATTTTTGACTTTATCTTAATCAAGTTTGCAATTTGTCAACTAGGTATCTTTATAATTTTTACCATAATCTCATTCGTCTTCTTAGCTTTCTAACCATATAAATTTTTCTATTTTTGGACAACATTAGCATAGTAAACTTTAATTTTTTTTACCAGTGTCTTGATTGTCCTCAGACACATATGTCTACCATTTTTCTAATAATTTTTGATATAATTAATCAAATTACAAATAAATTACATATTATTTTTCTACACTTGATTCTACACACTTAAAATAATAATTTCATTTTCGATTATTTTGATGCAAGTTATGCCCATCGCACGAACAGGTACCAAATTTTCAGGATGCGATCACTTCAAAAATCACAGAAAAAATAGTTATTGGAAAATTACAAAAAATACACTTCTATATCTCACTCTTACCTATCATCCTACCAGTGGGATTTAAAAATAAGTGAATATAACTATATTCTTTGTACCGCGCATGGAAATAACTATGTTATATTTTTCCAAAAAAATCAGGAACATGTTTTTGTGCGTGTGAGGTTTGACCCTATTGATATTATCATTTTTTTAAATGAATTAATGTTTTAGAAACTATATTCAGAGTACTACAATTTTTATTTTTTACACATCTTCTTATTTTGAGTGCATGACCCTCAAATGCCTTTTCCAAGACCAGGTTTACCCAATTTTAGAAAACACGTGTCCACTTATACCCCCCTTTTTGGTCCACAAATTGGTGCACACACCCATAACAAGAAAGTTAAACCTTATGAGTTTCAATTGGGAGATCTAGTGCTACAATACAATCCTAAAAATCAACAACATGGAGAAAAGAAGGGCAAGTTTGAGCCTAATTGGTTAGGGTCTTTCATAATCACAACAATATTTGGATCTGGGGCTTATCAGTTAGCTACCATAGAAGGAGACACACTTCCTGACCCAATCAATACCAATCATCTAAAGCAATTCTATTCTTAATCTATTTTTAGTAGCTATGTACAGTGGAAAAGATTCTAAAAAATTCAAAAACAAGGGAAAAAGTTCTGAAAAAATCCTAAAAAGCAGAAAAAGAAGCTGAAAAAATGATTGTCCCGGTGAAAACCTTTCAAATAGGTGCTTGGGAAACATAAAAAAAAAATCAAATATCTCAAATATACAATAAAAGGGAAAAAGAGAAAAGAACAAAAAAATTGAAAAACAAATAAATCGTGCCTTGGTGAAAACCTGGTAAACAGGCGCCTTTGTAGAAAAAATAGCAATCCTACCAGTGGTGAAACCTAGTAAACATATGCCATTTGTCAGCTTGCTACTCTGTCTATTGATGCGTGGATATCTCTTCACCAAGCGGTTCAAGACCTTTGAGCCAACACAAGAAAGAACGAATTCCTAGTTGATTGTTACATTATTTCCCAAATCACCATGGATTGGAATCCAATCTTATCTTTCTTTTAAAATGAACAATTTCAATCTGTCTCAAGGTAATAAATCATCACAATCAAAGGTAAATTTGAATACTCCATTCATCACAACCAAAGGTATTTCTCAATACCACTGATCAAGTCACATCTCATATCAATAAAGAAAATAGTGTTTCTTGAACACCTATCTTGTCATCCAATGATCACATTGAATCTATCAACTAGAAGCACAAGTACAGAAATGACCAGTCATGTGCTATGCTTGCACGAATGTCAAATTCTGAATGACTATGATGTATTTGTACTAGAGAAACAAGGAAGGAGTCAGGATATTTTTCTTTGAATGGTTGATTGTTCATTATCAATTTTTTTTCTTATCATATCTCATAAGTGCTTTGATGATGCTCTAAATGATAGAAGTGCAAAGACTGGGGGCATGATATTTTATTTGATTTCTTCTTGTGATCTATATCGGTTTTTGATAAGGTCTATGATGACAAAATTAAAGCTACATGAAAAGCTTTGATTCCTAGACCAAAGGGAAAACCTATGTTAGACTGGATTGTTACCTTATCGATTGATGATTATCATATCTCCAGAGATATTCCATGAGTCATTGTACTAGAAGATCAAGGAAGGAATATGCTACTTTCTTTGTTTTTTGTTTGACTGTTGACAAAATTGATGCTTAGGACATCATGATCTGTCATATCTTGATGCTTGTGTCAAAATTCAATATCAAAACTTAACTCATTAGTAGTCATATCATCTGAATAAAGAAATTATTTGTGGTGGTTGTACTAAGTCACAGATCTAACACAAGTCATATTCATATTATCATGGTCACCTAGGCACTAGTGATGATTGTACATACTTATATCCAAGAATGGTGATATTCATACTAACATGATTGCTTGAGTATCAGTGTTGGTTGTATCAAAAATGGGGGTTCTCTAATGCTCAATGATGAATCAAAGCACAAGATCATGATAAGAATGCAAGTTGCATTTTCATTCTAGTGTTGTACTGTATTCTAGGAGTTGCATGGTTTTCTAGGAAATGATGTAATGAAAGGCTGTAATAACATCCATTTAAAGAGGGAAAAGAAAATTTCAAACATTCAACAAGATATAATTTCTCTTATGATTTATTATCTTTAATCACCGAAATAAAAATCATCATTTGCATAACTATATTCATTGCATTCTATTAACTATCATTAAATCCATACATGTGCATCCATAGCATTAATCTAACATCATATCTATGCATCAAAAACATACAAAAATAAGT
Organism: Thuja plicata; assembly: GCA_018584345.1. NCBI lineage: Eukaryota > Viridiplantae > Streptophyta > Pinopsida > Cupressales > Cupressaceae > Thuja > Thuja plicata. The sequence goes on from MU226809.1 coordinate 438,707, forward strand.
GCATCCATACATTTGCATCCATAACATAAGAAAATAAAGCAAAGTGCTCAAAGCATAATCAAAATCATCGCATAAAGTATAACATATTTGTGATGAAGATACAAATGAAATTATAACAAGAGAATGTCATCATATATCATAATGTCCATGAGATACGTAGTACAAATTGAGAAAAATGGTGCTAGATCATAGTAATATCAATACATCATCATAAAAAATGCAGATAAGGATCAAAATCAAGCATGACTGACTGCATGTATCATATCTTTCTGGTAGTCATGGGGGAACATCACATCTACTAGGTCTGATGCCCTCTGACTGTTTTGATGCTCATAAAAATGGTGTAAATATAGTCGTAGGATCTGCTACTATTGAGAAATATGTAGCTTGATAATATGAAGCCCTACTATGCTACAAGGCGGCATCTCGCTGAGCTATCTCTAAAGATTTGTCTCTGTCCACTAACTAAGCCTATCACATAGCTATCTGGGTCTATAAATGGCATCTCTCTTTGTGAATTTGCGAAATGAGTGCTGCATCACCTGTGCCCTATGGTGATATACCTATCAGTCTAGGACTGGGTACCTGTATACCTGTGGGACCTATCTATACTCCTCTCTAAGGAGGATGACCTATATGACCGCCTATCTTCCATGTGCTCAGCTGTGGGGGGTACCTATCTGTGATCCAATCTAAATCCTTGGATGGATCCATATGCTAGTGTTCCTCATCACTCTCACCTATGGAGGCACCTATGTGGATGTAGTAACATGTGTACCAAAAGGCATCTATCTTGAAGATGGAATATGAACCGAAGGTAATCCCTGTGATATAACTGGCATCTCTGCTATGCCTGGAGTATGAACAAAAGTAACCACATGAGGAACCTATTAGGAAGAAGAAACCTATGCAGAAAAGGGTGCATGAGTAGCTGCTGGCTGTGTAGGACCTCTAATCCGTACCCTGACCTATCTTGGCTGACCACCATGACCTCTACCCCCACTCTCATCACTACTGCTAGAGTGTCTATGAGAAGTATCCCTAAGAACTCCACCACCTCTATCATCATCATCATCATCAACCTCCTCAGGAGAGGTCAAAGTTGAAATGGATGCTGCACAAAGTATGCTAAAAAATCTGCAGTCATCCTGGCATTTATAATATCAAGAGCAAGCTCCCATTGAACAGGTACTAAACGCTAATGCTCAATGAGTGCAGTATCATATCTCAGTCTCAGACCCCACTGTGCCTCCTCATCTCATGTCCTAGCATAAGCTTCCATAACCCAGGCATCGATTGTGCCATACCATACTACCGCAAGACTCATGTCACTATGAATCTCTCAATGATATACAAAATGTGTCCAATCAGATAATGCTCAGTGCACACAATCAACATCTCTCATTTGTCACTCCACCACTCCTCACACTCTAAATATGGTCACCAGATCACAAAGGTCATATCATCAATAGCTCATCTCTAATACTCCAAATTGCCAAAGTGATTTTTCACCATATCTCCATCATACATGTAAATGTATGGGGCATCACTCTGACGAGATCATCCTACTATTGGATGTGTCATTGGGATTTGTTCCCAGGCCCAGACCTACAACAATATAAGACCAATATACATAGATCTATCCTACCGATAGACCACCTAATGCAAATCATGATATAAGTGAGCTAGGAGATAGGTACCCCAGGCTAAATGATGAGGACTCTACAATAAATCCTCTAGTAATTTTCCCCATCTAACATAAAATCCTTGTGCACTCCTATCAGGTACAAGGAATTTGCTGATCAACCTTGCTAATACGTCCAAAAGTGTGAGACCCTATCTCTCTATCTGCTCCCAAGTAATGTGGCACTCTACAATAAATGGATCCTGAAATACTTGGATGGCAGCATCAATACATGCTTGTTTGGTCAAATCATAGTATAGTTACTCTCTCATGAACGGTATGTAGAGAATCCTCCATACATCCTCTGGAGTAACTATGATCTCTCTAGTTGGCAGGTGAAAGGTATTGTGCTAAGAATTCTTCCACTCTATCAAAGCTGTCAACAACCCTTGATTGATCCTATACTCGGGCATCTCTAATAGAAATACTAGCTCGTAGCGGGTGATATCTCTACAATCCTCTACTGATAATAATCAAATCATGGATAATACTTAAGGATAAGGTCCTCATGTTAGTAAAGTGCCTCTATCAACAAAGGTAAACACGTAGTAAAATCAGATTTGGGACAAACATGGAAGTAAAAACACGACACATTTAGAAGATACCTATTCTAAGAGGTTCATGCAAGAAAAGGAATTTGGACTTTACATTTTTTAGCCTAAAAAACAAAGTTTCTAGCTCACGACCTCAAAAATGACATTTCATGGATTGCAGCCAATGTTTCTCCAAAAATGACCTTTCTCATAGGAAATGACTTTGTATTACCCGCAAATGGCTATTCTTCCCAGAGATGACAATTCTCTAATAGGAAACAACCTTTGGCTCACTGGAAATGACTGTTTGCTAGAAACAATCCTTGACAAATGAGAGACGACATTCTAAAAATAGAAAGAGATGAAACACTCTGAAAATGACACTACATTGACCATAAAAGATTTTCTATGAAAAATGCAAGAAAGTTGGAAAACCAAAGCAACAACATGCATTAATGACAAAATTGACAAGAGGATTTTGACGACATACCACTGGAGGGTAGTGGACAAGACGCTAGTGTCATTGGATGACCTCAAACTGATGTTTCTCCATAGGAATTGGCATTTGCTCTCTAATCTGTATAGTTATCTCACTGTGAATAGTAATAATGAATAGTAATTTTTGAAATTTCACCCTATTTAATCTCATTTTTGGGGTAATTAATTTCAAACTTTTAACCCAACTATTTCTCATTCATTGCACCTTTTTTTCTCCTAACTTCGTCCTACGGAGTCTGATTTTGACCAAACGAGAAGCAATTTCTTCATGGTTCTCACTACTATCTTTTTTATTAGAATCAAAATCTCCATTCCAATCTTATCGTTCTCATCCAGACATTATCACCTAGAAATCAAGAAAATCTCATGTCCATTGTGATTCCAAGGTGGCATAATTAATCATTCTAATCAAGTGATCATACTACCAAGTCTTTTCAAAAACTGGAGCATTTTAAAATTCTGATTTGACTATGCAATCAATCAAGTTATCAAGTAAATCAATTATCAACAACTAGGGGAATCTTCATCAAACATCATATAAATTCAAGAGTAATAAATCATCAAATCATCAAATCTTTGAATGAGTGATTTCAAAACTTCAGATCAAATTGCTCACTCTTATCAAAATTCAAGTTGTAAACATCAGTGTAGATATCAATTTCAATGCACTCCATCAAATTGGTAGTTTCTTCATTTGAACCAATCAAATTCTCAATAGTGATCAGTTTCAATGCTTCACATCAAATTGATCATTTGTTCAAATCTTTGCTAGAAATTAGTTTCATCTCATCACATCAAACTAGTTGTCTGGTCAATCATTTTGAATCAGGTATTGAAAGATATCAATTTCATCGCATCACATCAAAGTGAGTATCAGATCAAGATTTCAGACATTGTTGTAATATTAATCAATTTCATCACTTCGCATCAAATTGATTAGGTGTTATTATCCTCAAAAATTAGGTAGGTAGTCAGTTTCATTGCATCACATCAAATTGATTATTCTGGTCTTAATTTATCATCTGACATCAAAACAAGATGGGACATTAATTTCATCGCACCACATCAAATTAATTCCCAGGTCATCACATCAGTTTCATCAAGAAATATAGAATCTACAACAACTTAAATAACTTTTAGTCCAAATAAGTTTGGAATCAATTTCTAATTGAGAATAGTTTCATCGGTTCACATCTAGCTATTTGATCGATACTCAACACCAGATGTTCTTTGAATCAATGCACTAATCACACATCAATTCAAAGAGGGGCAAATGTAATCACCTGAAAATGGTTGATGAACTCAGAAGCTCTAATCTGAAATCAAGTGCCCCAGGTCCTAATCTATACTTTTGAATCAAAGATAATCACAATTATATAATTAAACTAGATCGGTTTAAATATATAATTCATCAAAAATCTAGAATCTTAGATCACTCACAAAGAGGCATTAATTCTTCAATTAACCTTGTTCAATTAAATCAAATAAAAATTTAAAATACATGGCTAAGGAAATTGATGTAGAGAATCATGGAAAAATCAGCAACCTTCTAGGATCTATCTAATCCAACATCATTTCCATATTTTTTATCCTTCCAATGAAGCATCAAAACAAAAGGCAACTCTAGGTTCACAACATATTCATCAACACATTCTCATATTAGAGGCATTTATTCTTTATTCAAATCACATAACCATTCACAAGTCTTGACCAAAGATATAAAAAAATTATACTTGTATATCCATATCTTGTTCATGAAATATGAATCATTTAAATCTTTCATCTATCCATTACTTGGAGAAGAAAACCAAGAATTGTCCAACTATGAAATTTACTATATTCTGGTCATGAAAATACGGTCATAAATAGTCATTCATAACTCTCTACATATTGATAAGCAAGCCAATAATTCCAGTAATATTATATAAATACTAGTTACAAAACTTTTTTCCAAGTTATAAAAGGATCCAACAGTTAAATAATAAGTTATGATTATTCTTCCAAAACTGGTCGTCGTGAATCAAGGTTTTGGGCAGTTGCAAACAGTTTTCACCAAAACTCTCATAACTTTCTCTAAATTGCATGAAATAAACTCAAATAAAAAGGAATGGAAATATTATTAAATTTTATAAAATATCATAATATAAATTTACTTGTTTCTAGATTGTACATGGCCGTAAAAGGCCTGGAAACAAGAGGGAAAACTTTCAAGACAACAAAACAATAGATTAAACAATGAAAATATGATACCAAAATGCTTCTAATGCTTCCCAATCCTTCTCAAAATTTAAATAATGCCTATGAAATACCATTATAGAGGCTTTAATAGTCTTTAAATCCTCATATGGAAGTTACAACTACTCAAATTTCTCTTATGACCATACAGCTTCATATTTTTGTCTTTTTACAACTTTTGAAAAGTTGCATTTTACAACTTTTACAACTTTTAGCCATTGACCTTAAAACTTTGTGAAAACCATATAAAAATATAAAAATGGAAATTTTATGACCTTTTAAATCATTCTTACACTTCCATGGGTTATTTTGACATATTTGACTTCCTTGACCTATTAGGACCTTGATAAGAAACTTTGACAACTTGTTGCAATTACATTACATAGTTTGGGATAATGACTCAACATGAATTGAAACATATCCAAATTACCTTATAGAATTACATTACAAATAAAATTAAATTTTTCACATTTGGACCTTTGAACTCCTATAGCTTAGGTGCTCTTGCACCAGAAAATAATTAAAAAGAATTAATTAATTCAAAACATTAATATTCCTTCAACTTGCCTCAAAATTCAAACCTCTAAAACATAAGAGGTAATCACATGGATCAACTAAGATTCCATATTATCCATCCCTCATGGATGTATCTCAACCATCAAATTGGAATTTGAATTTGAAGCCATTTTCCTCCAAGAAAAATCTATATAATTTGCACATTGTTTTGAAAAAATATTCCTCAAAGTAGACATAATTGGACTTCAAATATTTGCTCTCCCAAATTGATGTCCATAATTTAATATGCTTCAGTTGGCCTTCATCATCCCTTTGTACAATAATGAGCTATTATGGTCATATTTGGATGTCCTAGCCAACATATAACACTATGTGCATGAGAAGGGGGTAATTATTGAATTATATCTGAGAAGGGTTTCTTTGAATAGCCTTTAGTCCATGATAAATTATCCATGATATATATGAAGCATAATCAAATGGTCTGGCATTATGACTCTTTACATTGACAGAAACTAACATTGGGACAATATACATGAACTTAGGAGCTTCAATGCCTATTACTTGGTCAACTGAATAATATGTTTCTTGAAGATATCTCTCAAATAGTTTTACATGAAATGGTATATTTTCATTTTCTTCAAATTTAATCAAATTAGTAGCGTTCACTCTATTGGAAATTATTGGGGAGATTGTTTTAATTAGATTTTTTTGTTGTTGTTTACATTCATGTTTTTTGATTGATGTCAACATATGTTTCTAATGAAGACATACAAACTGGTTATCATTGGTGCATGGATGATGAACATAAATCTACGGACACCGTACGAATGTTTCAAAAAATGTGAAGATGGGCATGTGTACATGGATGATCTTTGATCTTATATCTCAGGTCACTTGAGTTTATGTTTTTATTTGTTTGAGTTACAACAATTTTGGTGAAGAGTATTTACAGAACAGTGACATAATTAGTCTCTAAGTTTTGACGATAAATTGGGTGCAAGTAAAATTCATGTTATGCGATCTTGAGGAATGTCAGAAGAAATGTTCAAGAATGTTCTATATGATTCTTAGGTTTCAAGACACTTGGTTACATAATTTTTGGCGTGTGTTTTGAAGAAGACCTATTTGGGGCCGACTTCAAAGATGTAGCATGTATTATGGATAGTGAGCATGGATTGCAGATCTTGAAGTATAATAGATAAATTGTAATTGATGTTTACTTTTTTAAGGTACCGTTTGCATCTTAGAAAGGGGTTATGTAATTATTTGTGCATTGGGGAAGTCTTAATTGGTTGACATAATTTCTTATTGTAAAATTGTATAAAGGAGTTTTATTTTCTTGGTTAGGAACGAGACAATGAAGTGTGAAAGCTGTGAGCTTGTATTTGCAAAGTATACTGGATGTAGAGAAGAGGTTGTGATTGAATGAATTCAATAAAAAAATTTAAGAAAAGTTGTTTCTATCAGTCATTTCACTTGATTGTACATCTTCTGTACATCTATATTTTAGATAGTGAAGGTAGATTTAGCCTTCTTTAGGCGGTGAGTCTGGGAAGTGAGACTGTTGTTTCTCTTGACTCCTAACAAGGTATGTCCTTTCATAGGGATGGTGTTTTGTATGTAAGAAGAAGATCCTAATAGGGATAAATCTCCTAACAGGGATACTATAATTTTAGTGAATTATTTGTGGGTGCTAATTCCCACCGGGTTTTTTTCCCTTAATAGGATTTCCTCAATAAAAAATGGTTGTATTATGGTGTTGTTGTTAATGTGTTCAGAATTATATTTATATTTTGATTGTTAAAGGTTAAAGTTTAAATATTTGGAACACAATTGATTAATCCCCCTCTTAATTATTCTGGTGGACTATTATTGCTACAATTGGTATCAAAGCTTCTAGTCCTTAGAGAGAAATCTTAATAGCTTCAGGTGATCCTGAAGATGACGTAATATAGGAATGATAGTTTGAAGTTTGATCTTGAAAACTTTGAAAGTTGGAAGAACAAGATGAGAACTCATTTTCTATGTTTGGGAATTGACTACTAGATGATTACAAAGAAAGATGAGTTGGTCAAGACTGAAGATGAATTGGATAAAGCTACTGATGATGAAAAGAAGTTGTTTTCTTGTAACATGGTTGTAAGAGAAGCACTAATTAATGAACTCTCTGAAGGTGAATTCACATAGGGTAAAGATTTGGATTCTACACATAAATTTGGTCAAGATTAGAAGCACTAGATGAAGGAGATAAGTTTACTAAGTAGGTGAAGTTACAAAACTGGAAGACAAAGATTGAAATTCTAAAAATGAAAGATGATGAGAATGTTAGAGCATATGTACAGAGAGTTACTAAGGTTGTTATTGGCATTAGAAAATTTGGAGGCACATATAGTGAATAAGAAGTGATCCCAAAAATTCTTAGATCTTTGACACCTATTTACAAAACTAAGGTTAAAGCTATAGAGGAGATCATACCTTTGACAATGAACTTCAACAGAGAGATGTTGATTGCAAAATTAACTACCTTTGAGGCCGCAGAGCTGGGAGATTCATTACCTAAGGTTGAAACAAAATTCAAGGTGACAGTACATAATAATAATAGTAAGTTATTAGGTATTGTGAGCACCAATAGAAGTGACTTGAGAGAAGATCTTGGTGAATATGCTGATGATTGGGAAAATATACAAGAAGAAGAGAGGAAGTTAGATGAAATTGTGTCCCTGATCACAAGAAGATAAAAGAGAGGTAAGGGTAAGTTTGAAGAAAATTTATTTTTGAAATGTTTTTCATGAAATAAGATAGGTCATTTTGCATCTATATTTCCTACAAGGGTTCCTAAACATAAATCTAAGTTTCATAGACCTAATTACTCCAACGATAAGGAATGTTACTATACTAGTGAAGGTGTTTCTGATGATAATGTTGTGGATTATGATGAAATTGGATTTATTTCTATACAGATGATGAACCTACTCATGAAGAGAAATCCCTACTTTCACATGTTGAAAAGAAATCTGAATGAATCATAGATAGTGGTCGTTCACATCATATGACTAGTGGTAGAAATAATTTTATTCAACTAACTAAATATGATGGTGGTGTAGTCAAATTTGGTGACAATACTCCTAAGTTTATCATTGGAGTTGGATCGATTTCTCTTGATGGTAAAACTAATACTTATGATGTATTTCTTGTTGATGGACTTAAGCATAATTTATTGAGTATTGGCCAACTTGTAGAAAAGGGTTATCAATTGAATTTTATTGATGGGAAATGTTCTATTAGAAGTAAGACCGGAGATTTGATCACATCTGGTACTAATTTAAGAGGTAATGTTTTTGAGTTGAAAACTACATAAGTTTATTGTTTTGTTGCAAAGGTTGATGATAGTTGGTTATGGCATAGAAGATTTTGTCATGTAAATTTTGATAACATTGTGAAAGAAAGTATGAATAATGTTGTTAGAGATCTACCAAAGATTGTGAAACCTTCTAAGACTATGGTAGAGAATGTGTGATGAGGAAACAAACTAGAAGCAATTTTAAAAGAAAATCTTACTCATCAAAAAGGAAGTTGGATCTGGTGCATACAAATTAGTGTGGTCCTACAAGAACAATATCATACTATGGTGAAATGTATTTCATACTTTTTGTTGATGACATTTCTAGGATGATGTGGTTTACATATCTTAGAGACAAATATGAGGCTTTTGATAATTCAAGATATTCAAAGAAAAATTTGAGAATGAATCACGTTTGAAGATAAAATGTTTAAGACCATATAGAGGTGGAGAGTTTACTTCAGATTTGTTCAGTACCTACTATGAAAAACATGGAATATATAAACAAGCATATGATCCTAGGACACTACAATAGAATGAGACTACAGAGCAAAGAAATAGAACTATATTAGATGATTCCAGAACTATGTTTCTTGAAGGAAATGTATTGCATGTTCATTGGAGAGAAGTGTTTTGTACTTCTATTTATAGTTTGAACAAAATTCAAGTCAAAGAAGGTGTACTAATAAGACTCCTTATGAATTATGTTTTAATCATGCTCCTACTATGAAATATTTCATAATATTTGGTAGTAAATGATATATCAAAAGAGATGATGAGATAGGAAATTTTGATGCTAGAAGTGATGAAGGGATCTTCCTTGGTTATTCCACTAAGATAAAAGCTTATAAATGTTTTAATATGAGATTGAGAAAGATGATTGAAAGTACTAATGTGAGGATTGATGAGAAGTTTCAGATCCAGGAAAGAGTATATGGTTGTAGCTAGACTTCAGAGAATGGGGAGGTTATTGCAAATCAAGAAGAACCTTCTGAGATTGATCATGAGATCAAGGTATTTCTAAATGATTCAAATGATTCTATTGAAACTACAAAAATATTGAGGTATGTTAAGAAGAACCATCTTGAAAAATCAAATTATTGGCAATGTAAGCAAATGTATGATGACAAGATCTAGATTAAGAAATGAAATTTGTTTGATTTATCATGTTGAACCAATAACTAATGATGAGACATGTAGAGATGAATCTTGGACTAAAGCAATGTAGGAAGAATTGAAACAGATAAATAAGAATAACACTTGGGAATTGGTTCCTAGACCTAAATATAAGAATGTTATAGGGACTAAATGGATTTTCAAAAACAAAATGAATGAAGAAGGAATGTTGTAAGGAATACAGAAAGACTGGTTTGTAAAGGCTACTCGCAACAAGAAGGCATAGAATTTGAAGAAACATTTTCTCATGTTTCTAGGCTTGAGGTAGTGTTTCTTACTTATGTTGCACACAAAGACTTTAAAGTATATCAAACAGATGTGAAATCTACATTTCTAAATGGAGATCTAGAGGAGGATGTATATATTGAGAAGACTAATGGATTTCCTCTTACAGATGATGAGGACATGGTTTGCAAACTGAAGAAGGATTTGTATAGACTGAAACAATCACCTAGAGAATGGTATGCTAGATTAGACAGGTATTTACTTCATCTTGGTTTCAGAAAAGGTAATGCAGACAGTAATTTATACTTAAGAACTAGTGAAGATGGAGTCTTAATAGTTAAAGTTTTTGTAGATAATATCATTTTTGGAGGTAATGCTAAATTGAGCAGAAAGTTATTAAAGGAAATAAAAAATGAATTTGAGATGTCGATGATTGGTGAAATGAAATTTTTCCTTGGACTGCAAATTAATTAGAACAAGAATGGTATTTATATTTCTTAGACCAAGTATCTTAAAGAAATGTTCAATTTTTTTGGAATGAAAGAATATGAACCTATTGGAACACCTATGGTTACTGGTTAGAAGCTTACTACTACTTATGAATCTCCGGAGTGTTTTCCAGACAAAGTATAGATCTATGATTGGAGGCTTACAATATCTTACTCACACTAGACCAATTATTGCTAATGCAGTTGGAATTGTGACCAGATATCAAGAAGATCCTAAAGAGACTCACCTTTCTTCTGTAAAGAGAATATTTAGATATCTAAAAGGAACACTAGAATAGGATTATGGTATAAAAAATCTAATGATTTTGTTTTCCATGCTTATACTGATGTTGATTGGGCAGGAAATGTTGATGATATAAAAAGTACAAGTGGTGGTGCATTTTCTATTGGGAAAAGGTTAGTTTCTTGGTTAAGTAAGAATAAGGATTGTATATCTCAGTCTACAATTGAAATAGAGTATGTTGCGGCTACTATAAATTGCACACAAATTGTTTGGATGAAGAAAATGCTAAAGGACATTGCGATAACTTTTGATGGGGCAATGGTTATTCATTGTGATAACACTAGCATAGTGAATATGTCATGGAATCAAGTTATACATTCAAAAACTAAACATATTTCAAGTAAGTATCATTTCTTAAGAGATGAGGTTGTAGAGAAGGAGATTATATTGGAGTACATCAGCACATAAGAACAAATAGAAGATATATTAAATCGATCAGATTTCCCTCATCCTGATGATGGATCACGAAGTGTGATTTGAAACGTTGATGCTAAAAATGATACACAATCAAATCCAGAAATCAAGTTGAAAAAGAAGATATATTTACAAATAATTTATTAAAGGATGCCTTTGAATATCTCAGAGGTATTCTTGGGGGTGAGAGCCCCTCCTTGTGAGAACTAAATTAATGAAGGAATGCATCATTCTAGTTGATTTAATAGATATATCATTCTCTAGACTTGATTCTTGGATCTACTCCTCAGGGGGAGTGATCGCAGTAACAAAATAGAACACTTGGGTGTTTGTGCACCTAGTTGTTGCAGGCATGAAGATTTGAAAAAGATACAACTCACAGAGGAAAGATGACCAAAGAAAGAGTAATGGCATTTTTTTCTATTAATGTCAAAGGGGAGAGATTCAGTGTGAAAATCCCTACTATTTTAGAGAGAGCTATAAAGAGGATATTGAGAAGATTGTATTGAGAGTGGTACTTTTGAATCGATGGATTTTCTCATATGTTTCCATAAATGAAAAAGGGGAAGATTGTTGTAACTATCTAGGGAGATTATTGGAATTGGCTTCTATTGTAGTTGTTGGCATTTATGTTTTGTCATTGATGTCAACCTATGTTTCTGATGAAGATAAATAGGCTGATTATTGTTCGTGCATGGATGACTAACAGAAGTGTACGGACACTATACGAATGTTTCAAAGTATGTAAAGATGGTTGTGTAAAGGGATGATCTTTGATATTATATCTAATTTCTCTTGAGTTTATGTCTTTGTTTGTTTGAATTACAACAATTTTGGTGAATACTGTTTGCAGAACAATGACATCATTAGTCTCTAAGTTTTGAGGATAACTTGTGTGTGAGAATGATTCATGTTATGTGAGCTTGAGGAATTTTAGAAGATATTTTGAGAAATTGTTTTATGATTATTGGGTTGCAAAATCCTTGGTGACTGATGAACTCTAACTGATTTAATGTTTGAAGATGATACATTGATGATCATTGAACTGCAGAAAGTAAATGCAAGACATTAAATCAGTTAATGTATTGTATTGTCATTGATTTCAACTTAATATGCTATGATTGCTCATACAAATATTGTCACAACACTTGAAGATCTAAAAATACAAATTTTTTGTCATCGATAAAGGTAAACACTGAGTGTCAGGATTACCCGAGAATAATGAACCCTGAGAAATTCACAGTGTTGCCCGATGGACAGTCAACACCAACCGAAAGTGTTACCCAAGAGACACAATGTTACCTGAGAGACATAGTGGTACCCAATGACAGTGTTACCAAAGAATAGTGTTACCTGAGATTAGTAGTACCCAAGAAAGTGTTACCGAGAAAACTAAGAGTTGATGACCAATATCAACTGGAGTTAGAAAATGACAAAACTACTTAGCTGGCAGAGCTATATTTAGAGTTAACTAATCAATTGCTTTATCTTCATCGACCAATTGAACTAAGGATAAGAAGAAGATTTAAAGCTATTTTTATTAACATTTTTCGAGGAGAAATATATGAAATAAAACTAAAGCAAAGCTTTAAAGATTAAAGAAATGCATGGCAGGATTTGCAGATCAAGAAGCAATCTGCGTCAAGAACAAGAAAGACAAGGAGATTGGGCGGATAAATCATGTCGATATAAAGAGACAAGTAGTTCATTATGAAAAAGAGGAATGTTGAATATAATTTTGGTGAAGATATAAGTCTTCATATAGATCTGATCTATATAGGCTGAAGAACAAAGCCAAAGAAATTCTGCAGACACTGAGAAACATAAGCAAGAGCATTAACTAAGAAGAAAGAAGAAAGAAGGGGAGAAAAGGAATTGAAGAGAACATTTATCAGAGAGGTATTATGGACTAATAATATATCTAAAAATCTACAAGTCAAAGTTATATTATTGAATAAATAATTTACTGTTTCAGTTTAACCATTGGTTCAGAAAATCTCTTAACTGAGTGGGATTTAACCATCTTATTGTATTGAGATACTCAAGAGTATCAAAAGGTTTTCTTGTTGATAACATAGTGAATGTAAGGTCAAAAGTCAAATTGTTAGTTTTGAATCCTCTAAAAAGGTTGCACTTAACAGTGTGTTTGTAACCTTTAACAAGGTTGGCTCTTCACCAAGATCACTTTAGAAGACTGAAAAATTTGGGTTACCGGTCCCAAGAGGTTTTTCCCTTAACAGGGTTTCCACTTTAAACATACATGTGTCAAATGTGTATATGGTTCATTACTTTTATTTTTTTCTTTACACTACTAAAATAGGATTGGTCGGTAAACACTAAGTTTAATTGTTGCTATTCAATAAAAGCTAGAAAAAGATAAACAATATATTCACTGAGTAGTATATATATGTTAGAATTACATAAGGCATACATCTTGAAGGAATGGAAGATAACTAGAGGATATTATATTTGTGATATAAGTTTTCGTTGGATTATTTGAATTATTTTTAAGGCCACTGATTCACCCCCTCCCCCTCTTAGTTATTCTAAAAGGTGACATAAGTTGTTGCCTGTGTTCTGAAGAAGAACTATTTGGGCCTGACTTCAGATATATAGCGTGTATTATAGATAGCAAGCATGGATTGTAGATCTTGAAGTATAATAGATAAATTGCAGTTGATTTTTACTTTTTTTAAGTTATTGTGTGTATCTTAGCAAGGGGTTATGTAATTATTTGTACATTGGGGAAGTCTTATTTGGCTGACCTAATTTCTTATTGTAAACTTGTGTATAAAGGAAAGTTTTTTCTTGGTTAGGAATGAGACAATGAAGTGTGAAAGCTGTGAGCTTGTCAACCTCTAAGTTATGTTGATGATTAGTGACCAAGACTTAGTCATTTACTTAGGCAATTTTAGTTGGCTATCACTGTGGCTGAGCTAAAACTATCCAAGGCCAAGCAACAGTGTTGAGCAGTATTCAGGTTGCTGAGTTGTATCATGCTGAGCCGAGTAGGATACTCAGTGCCGAGCAATAGAGATGTTAAGTGCCAAGAAGAATAGTTTTTGTATACATGTCTGGATTGATTCAAACTTTGAGGATAAGTGGTTAGGCTGACTTGTATAACATTTTTGGGCCAACTTATGTACGCATTTAATATTTTCCTACAAAGTTAATTATGCATTTAATTGTTTTATCCTATGCATGACCTATTGTAATTATTAATTGTAATACCTTGGAGGTATGAGTATTAGCTCTTGATCATTGATAGAGATCTTACTACCAGACTTGAATAGATATATAAGATTGCTTCTTAACCCTATTTTGTGTGTGTGGAGAGAAGTGGTGACTACATTTTGAAGGAAAATGCACAGAGGGTTATTTTTTTAAGAAGCATAGATCAAGCAGAGTGACAGAACAGTGAACAACAGAGTAAAGACATATCAGATTGTGAGATCATAGAAGGTACTAGAAAGAGGAGATCCGTCATCAACATCTGAGTGCATAATGAAGGATCATTACTTGAAACATTCTAATCATTGTATCAAGTGAAATCTCTTAACAAAGTGGTTCTAGCAGACCTTTCTAAATATCCTAATAGAGTGCTTACTTTATTGTAAATTGAAATCCTTTCACAAGGTAGATTGTAATGATCTTTAGCTCTTAACCAGGCAGACCTTTAACCAGGTAGATTGCATTTTGTAATCAACTTTTGTAGCGCTAATAGGCACACTTTATTGCTGCAATAGTGAAGAATTTTGTGGGTGTCATCCCCACCCCAGTTTTACCTATTTGGGTTTCTAGGTTACCAAGTTCTTGTGTTATGAGTTATTTATTTCATTGTGTAGATGCTATTTGATGTTACATTAGATTCATATATGTATGAATGTGGATCATTTTGTTTTACGTGTTTAAATTTGAAGATGTGATTCACCCCCCCTCTCAGTATCTTGCTTTCCCATTATTGTATTTCCAACAATTGGTATCAGAGCTTAGTTCTCTAGAAAGTTATAATCAGCTTGAGGATACAGATCTTGAGATGGAGATCTACAAGATGGGTAAATTCATTGAGAATCAAAATATTGATATTCAGTTAGCACTACAACAGCTTGAAATAACAAGACAGGAATTAAAGAAGTCTTTGACAGCAAGGAAATATTTGGCCAAACAAATGAATGACACTTATTATCAGGAAGAGGACACCACAAATCTATTTCAGAATGGAGATTCTACTGAGAGTGATGCAGCAATAGAAAATCTACTGGAAAAGAATAGTGCACTATGTGAAGAAGTCAGAAACTTAAAAAATGAAGAAGAAGCCCAATCAATAAGAATGTGTGAAGTTGTTGAAAAGAAAAAGAAAGATGAAGATGACAAGGCTATGGCAGAAGAAGACAAAAGAGTGATGACTATCAGACTTGATGAAAGAACACATGATGTACAAATAATGATAGTCAATCAAGTTGACATGGAAAATCAAATGCTACTTGTGAATAAGGAGATCAGTAGGAAAGACATGGAGATTGTAAATCTTAGATCTGAGAATAGTCAGTTGAAAGATGAATTGAGATATGAGAAAGAACTTAACAACAGAGTGAATGATCCCAATGCAGCTTTGAGCTACTTTGAACAACTAGTGGAAGCATCAATAATACCTAAAGATTCTTTTGGATTAGGTCACACTGAACAACATACAACCACTGAAGAAGGAGAATCATCTAAGATAGGTGAAAGGAGGAATACAAAAAAAAAGAAACAACAAACCTGTTTTCCACCACTGTGGGAAACCAGGTCATACAGCAAACATTTCTCAAAGCAAGAATGGTAAGTCCAATCCTAAAACTAACTTTAATGGTTATTGTTTTAACTGTAATAAGTTTGGATATCAAGCACATGAATGTAAGACAAAGGCAAGCAATGCACCTTCCACAGCTAGATTTAATGGTAATTGTTATAATTGTTAGAAATATGGTCATAGAGCACAAGATTGTAGATCTAAAGGTAAAAAATAATGGACATCAAAGGCACAAGAGAAATCACCAAGAAAAGGCAATACTTACAATTGAGACTACAACACATGGCATAGTTTTCATTACTATGGTGAGTATAGACATGTTCCAGAAAACTGCATAAGGACACATTTTAAAGAAAAGTCTAAGAGTTGGATGAATGGAAGCCTAGTTTGTCACAGTTGTTTGAAAATTGGTCATACAAGGAAATATTGTAAGACTAGGGTACCTGCTCCTACTATTGACCAGATTAGAGCACAAATGAACTAGACATGGGTTAAGAAATCTGAACCATGCAGCAGTGAAGCTAGTATAGCCGAGGTCACCCAATCCAATGGATTAGGTGATCACACCATCTCGAACTAAGAAAAAGAGGTATGTAAGGAAATACATTTAAAATTCTTATCTTACATCAGTTCCTAACATGAAATATGCCAAAGTCCATATTTGCATATGTTAAGATGCACTAGGACACATTTTGAAGGCAAAAATGCTGAGATGAGCTAATTGCACTATAGGTTCCGAGCACCAGTCATGGACACTAAGGCTGAGTTATTTAGTGTGTGCTGAGTTTGTTGGTCGAGTAAGTTCTGTGATGGCCGAGTTTAGTGAGCCGAGTGGCATGCAAGTTGTATTAGAAAGCCGAGGATAGCTAGCTTGCACTAACTCAATGGGAAGAACATTTATTGATTACCTACCTTAACCTTTCAAGTCTATAAAGGATGAATAGTCTATTCTTCATTTTACCTTGCAATTTTCATTATTCACAGAGTGATTGAAGAAGTTGCAGAATTGATCTTAATGAAGTTAGCATCAAATATTTCATCAGTGTATCATCGGCAATGCTAAGGTGAATAGTGGGAAGTGCTACTTGCCAAGGTACTCTATTCTTCATTTTGCAAACCCTAATTTCAAGATTATGGTTGCAAGCTCTTCCACACCAGTCAAAAGTATGGAGGGAGAACTAGAAAAAGTTTAGTTAGTACAGAATGATGTATGTGCACCTCTCAATTTTTGAGCCATTCCTGAAAATGCAATTCAGAGTGATCTGACCAGAGCTCTCTC
The DNA here is from genome assembly GCA_018584345.1 of Thuja plicata. Taxonomy (NCBI): domain Eukaryota; kingdom Viridiplantae; phylum Streptophyta; class Pinopsida; order Cupressales; family Cupressaceae; genus Thuja; species Thuja plicata. The sequence continues at coordinate 456,191 of MU226809.1, forward strand.
ATCCATTCCACCAAAGGTACTTATGATCCACGATGTAAGATCTTGTTACATGGTTAAAATTGGTGAAGTAGGTGATAGTGAATTAAGAAAATCCTACGACAAATTGTGTGTTGATGGAGTTCTGAAGGAATAATTCAAACATTTAGCCGACAACGGGTTAACTCGTGCCCTAGATTTCCCACAAGGTTTTAAAGACAAATGGATTAAGGTCATTCTTAGCCAAGTTCATGATATGTGTATGTGGTTGGATAATGGACCAGTCAAGATAAATAAAAACATGATTCATCAAGTGACTGGATATCCTATTGTTAACAGGAAATGGACAATGAGAGATAATAGTAAAGAGGAAATTATAGTGAACACTGGAGCCATATGGAACACTAGAGGTATGACTATATCTACAATTAAAGAATTAGAACTTGATTTTGGAGTAAGAGTGATTGCACATAAGTTCTATCAGTCGAGTCGACTAGATAGTGTTCCTTGCCATTGACCAGGCATGGAAGATTATTAAGAAGAATCATACATATGATCTTGTCAAGCTACAACAAACACAACTAGCTGAGAACCTAGCATCAATCAGAAAAGATAAGAGCTCATCATGTAAGTTTAGATCCTTACTAGTCTGCATATTTTTCTACATTCAGAATACATTTCCTACATTGGGAGATATAGTTTGGAAAAAGGATAGACCCATTACAGTTCAGATAAGTGAATGCATTGAGAAATTAGGAAGTAATTTCAATAGTATTATGGGGAAATATTTTGTGGAATTTAAAAAGAGAATGAGATTAAGGACTAGGATTCCTAGATCACTAGTGGAGAAGCACTATGAAGAAATTTTCTTTCTAGTTGATACAGATCACACATATATTCAGGCTGCGACACCTAGGGTAGCATGGTTGGAATCATTTCCCTATGAAATTAACATTGATGAAGCATCAACAGCCATCATTGCACTCCTAGCCAAGGAAATTGATACTACAGTAGAAAGATTTCATAATTTTGATGAAGCAAAAGTAAAAATTTCAAGAAGTTTGAAAGAGGGAACCATGGAGAGAAAAAGGAAAAAGATTGTGAAAAATCTAAAGAAAATGGTTGGTTTGAATAGTGATGAGGAACTTGAGGATGCACCTTTAGGCCTATCCACTAGACAAGGAGAAGATATATCTATAGAAGAGGAAGTCAGTGCATCAGAGGAGATCACTGAGAAGGCTAAGGGTAAGAAACCAACAATTGTCAAAGTAACCAAGCTGAGTAAAGCTAAATCTAAAGTTACACCTCCTACAGCTAATCATCCATGGACTAGAGCATCTACTATTACTTCTTTAGTAGTACAAAAAAAAGTGTATGGAAAGAAGAAGGTTGGAGAAAGCAATTCTGGAAAGAAAAATTAGTTTTCTCCTAAGACTGAGCTGAGTAAACCAGTAAAGTGACCAAGGAGGAGACTGCACTTGGAGCAAGATAGTGATGATGAAAAGACTAAGACTGATGAACCCAACAACATACCCATTGCACAATTTAAGAAACTAGCTAATATTGATGAGGTATGTGACAATTTGAGAAATTCAACAGGGTTAGCTACTTTTAAATTCATTAAGTATGAGAAACTAAGTATTGGAGACAAGCATAAAGTTCAGGAAGCACTTCTAGATATGATGAGTACTTTTAAGTTTGTGCAATCTCCTCCTTGGTAACTTTACTGGTTTACTCGGCTCAGCCTTAGGAGAAAACTAAGTTTTCTTTCCAAAACTGCTTTCTCCAACCTTCTTCTTTCCATACACTTTTTTTTGTACTACTGAAGAAGTAATAGTAGATGCTCTAGTCCATGGACGATTAGCTATAGGAGGTGTAACTTTAGATTTAGCTTTACTCATCTTGGTTACTTTGACAATTGTTGGTTTCTTACCCTTAGCCTTCTCAGGAAGCACTTCTAGATATGATGAGTACTTTTAAGTTAACTCCTATAGAGATAGGAAACCATGTGCCGAATGAATTATATGAGTTTCTATCAAGAAAATGGGAATTTACACTTACTACAGAGAGACAGATCAGGGAAGGTACATTAGCTAAGGTGATACCTGAGTTGACATGAAAATAGAGAGCAAGATTCATTGAAGAATATAAGAATAGTTTTGTTCCTAAGATGAGAGGTTATACTATTTTGAAAAATGATATTGAAGGATTAGTACAACAAAGTACTAGGATTTGGAAGGAAATCTTTGGACTGGTAGTTCCAAAAGACAAGAAATCTGATGAAGGAACATCTGATCAGAAGGCTAAAGAAGTGGAGATTACCCCTGAGCCACAAATGACTCAAGATCAAATTGCTACTAAATAGGACAAGACTAAAGATGCATTAGACTCAGAAAATTCTATTGATCTGACTATAGATAGTCCAATTGACTTCACAATTGATGATTCCAGCAATTTGAATGTTGAAGGACAGGATATGCCGAGTGATAGAAATATTGAGTCACCTATTAAGGCAACTGAGACTGAAGTAGGAAAAAACACTGCATCTGGAGAGAGAACTGGTGAGGAACTTGAAGTCATCAATGATCAAATAGGTAAAGAGAAAAAGAAAATAGATGCACAAGAGGTAACTTCACAAAATCCACATATTTTAGAGATTGTAAAAATAGATTTCGATAGTGGTGTAGTGATGAAGGATAATGCTGACAAGCATAAGGAACAAGAGGCAGTGCAAGTGTTGGTTGATCTACCACACTCTGCATCATACACTCCCACAGGTCCTAAAACTGGAGGTATGCTTGATCCTCAGACAATCTTGACAGAATAAAAGAGGCAATGGATATTGATACTGACACAAGAAAAGGTATTGATAAGATGCAGCCGAGCATTAGCTCACCCGAATTGAAGAGAAGGAAATTTATGAGGAAGAAGTCTCAAATTATCGATGTCACATTAGATGAGGTAATTGTGATTCCACAATGGGACCCCAATGAATTGTCTTTTGAATAAATAGGGACTCTTCAGGAGTTACTTAAGAGGAATAAGAGACAGGAAGAAATGAAAATAGAACAAAAAAAAAGCAGGTGTTACATGATATCAAGGATATATTTGCAAAGGGTTTTGACTTCGAAGATGAAATGCCTCAAGCTCCCATTATTGATTAGTTAGTTCACATTGTACAGAAGGTAACTGATGATGACATAAATAGAAATGAAAAACTTCTACAATGGTCTGAGAGGAGATTCAAGAGCAAAGTTCTAGAGAAAGTCTCAGCAAAGATTGCAACGAAACAGGTTGAACTTTCTACTCTTGTAGGAATTTCAGAGAAAGTTACAACAAACATTTATTCTTTATATAGGAAGCTATGTGATGTTGAATTATTCACAAAGGATAATCTATAGCTTGTTGAGAATCTACAGTTAGATTTGAAATCAACTAGCAATACTTTGGGTAAGGATGCTACCTCTAGCTCCTTACATTCTACTAAGTTGATCAATGCACAACGAAAAATTTCTGAGCTTATGGTTGAAGATGGTTGGATTAGGGCCAAATTGATCACCATTCAGACAAACTTGTTGCCTCACTTGGAGGTAGTACAGAAGGAACTTTCAGCTGCAAAAGAGTTGTTACAGAGAAATTAAAATCTCTCAACTGCAGAAAGTTTAGTGAGTCTAGCTATCGAACTAGAGATAAAATTGGAAGTTATGAAGATTGCCAAGGACAGTTGGGACACAACATTTGCATCCACCCTACAGCTTCATAAACAATTTTTGGACAAGTATAACTTAACCCCACTTGCAATAAGTGACAAAAACAAGGGGGAAGTTGGTAAGGATACAAAAGTTGGTAAGGATATCGTATGATAGATCAGTACATAACAGGTACATTTGTATATATTTTGAAGGCATGTATTCTATGTAACTTTTTGTATGTATAATTCTCAGTATATTCCTAGGGGGAGTACTTCATATACTTAGGAAACATTTTGATGGAATGAAATGAAGAAATGATAAGTGTGATTTTTCCACTGATATCAAAGGGGGCAATTGTCAATATCTAAGTTCTTTTGATGATTAGTAACCAACACTTAGTCATTTACTTAGGTAGTTTTAGTTGGCTATCATTGTGGCCAAGCTAAAACTATCCAAGGCCGAGCAACAGTGTCGAGCAGTATTCAGGTTGCCGAGTTGTATCATGCCAAGCTGAGTAGGATACTTAGTGCCGAGTGACAGAGATGTTAAGTGCCAAGCAGAATAGTTTTTGTATACATGTCTGGATTGATTCAAACTTCAAGGATAAGTGTTCAGGCTAACTTGTATAAGATTTTTGGGCCAACTTATGTATGCATTTAATATTTTCCTACGGAGTTAATTATGCATTTAATTATTTTATCCTATGCATGACCTATTGTAATTATTAATTGTAATACCTTGGAGGTATGAGTACTAGATCTTGATCGTTGATCTAGATCTCACTACTAGACTTGAATAGATATATAAGATTGCTTCTTAGCCCTATTTTGTGTGTGTGGAGAGAAGTGGTGACTACATTTTGAAGCAAAATGCACATAGGTTTATTTTTTTAAGAAGCATAGATAAAGTAGAGTGACAAAATAGTGAACAATAGAGTAAAGACATATCAGATTGTCAGATCACAGAAGGTACTAGAAAGAGGAGATCCATCATCAGCATCTGAGTGCATAACAAAGGATCATTACTTGAAACATTCTAATCATTATATTAGGTGAAATCTCTTAACAGAGTGGTTCTAGCAGACTTTTCTAAATCTCCTAACAGAGTGCTTACTTTATTGTAAGTTGAAATCCTTTCAAGGGTAGATTGTAATGATCTTTAGCTCTTAACCAGGTAGATTGCATTTTGTAATCAACTTTTGTAGCCCTAATAGGCACACTTTATTGCTGCATTAGTGAAGAATTTTGTGGGTGTCATCCCCACCCCAGTTTTACCTATTTGGTTTTCTGGGTTACCAAGTTCTTGTGTTATGAGTTATTTATTTCATTGTGTGGATTCTATTTGATGTTAAATTAGATTCGTAAATGTATGAATGTGGATCAGTTTGTTTTAAGTGTTTAAATTTGAAGATCTGATTCACCCCCCCCCCCCTCTTAGTATCTTGCTTTCCCANGAATGTGGATCAGTTTGTTTTAAGTGTTTAAATTTGAAGATCTGATTCCCCCCCCCCCCCCTCTTAGTATCTTGCTTTCCCATTATTGTATTTCCAACACTATTTGGGCCTGACTTTAGAGATGTAGCATGTATTATGGATAGTGAGAATGGATTGTAGATCTTGGAGTATAATAGATAAATTGTAATTTATTTTTACTTGTTTAAGGTATTGTGTGTATCTTAGCAAGGGGTTATGTAACTATTTGTACATTAGGGAAGTCTTATTTGGCTGACCTAATTGCTTATTGTAAACTTGTATAAAGGAAAGTTTTTTCTTGGTTAGGAATGAGACAGCGAAGTGTGCAAGCTGTGAGCTTGTATTTTCAAAGTTTTCTATATGTAGAGCAGAGGATGTGATTGAAGAAATTAATTGGAACTATTTAAGAAAAGTTTTTTGTATCAGTCATTTCACTAGATTGTATATCTTTTATAAATTTGTAATTGGGATAGTATGTCCTGAAGGTAGATTTAACCTTCTTTAGGCAGTGAGCCTGTTGTTTCTCTTGACTCCTAACAAGTTTTGTCCTTTCACAGGGACTATTTACTATATGTAATAATCATCTCTTAACAGGGCTAAATTTCCTAACAGGGATACTATACTTTCAGTGCATTATTAATGGGTGCTAATTCCCATCGGGGTTTTTCCCTTAATAGGGTTTCCTTGACAAAAAAATGGTTGTGTAATGGTGTTGTTATTAATGTGTTTAGAATTGCATTTATATTTTGATTATTAAAGGTTAAACTTTAAATATTTGGCACACAAATGATTCACCCCTCCCTCTCAATTGTTCTAGTAGACTATTATTTCGAACACACTCTAGGTTTGTGCAAGGGGAGTCTATTAGAAGTTTGGTTGTCACTACACCAAAATATTGACCTATCAATGCCTGATAACACCACTAGAATTATAAAATTGGCAGGATGCATTTAGTCACTAATCACAAAACCCAAGGGGAGTTTTGACCATATTTCCAATAATCTCCCCCTCATTATTACTCAAGGGAATTTGAACCTGTGACCAAGTTCTGATACCACTTGTTACTAGTGTGGTTTTCGTTGCACCAAAAGATTGACTTGTCAATGCCTGATACATCCACTACACTTATAGAATCCACAATAGGAAGTTATTCCCTTGATATGAATCCCTAGGAGAGTGATGACCATTTTTCCAATAGAGTCTCCATTCCTTATAGGTGATGTCCAGTCTACCATATTCATTATTAAGCTCCTCATAGCTTATGGGGTGATCACATTTGTTGTCTAAATCAAACACTACAAAATGTAATCTCTGGAGATGAGTATAAAGGTTTCTCCTTATAGGTTGAAAATTACCTTGATCATTGGATCATAGTGCTTTTCTAGGAGTTATCTCCAGTTTAAGTTTATGGATACATTTGGTACCTCTAGTTTCCCCAATTTAAACTTCCAAGAATTGTATACTAGCTCATGCATATCTCTTCTCTTATAATCAAAGATGAACAAATAATATCCTCTAATTGTTGTCCAAATTTCTCCTAAGTCTTTTTTATCTTCCAATTTCTCAGCACCATGCCTTAACTACATAGTTCTTCTTGACATATGTCCTAAACTAGGAAATTAATCAAGGTGATATGTTGAATAGGTCAAATAATTGAGAGGATGTGAATCAGTTATGTCTACACAATATATAAAATGTTTTCTATGTTGGTAAATTATTTAACAATACTAATAACTACTTCTCTTCTATCATTTTTGCACATTACATATTCATAGTAGATATAAACATGAAAACATAGAAGCACCAACATAGAGAATGCTAAGATTTATGTGGAAGCCCAAACTAGGAAATAATATGAACAAGTTAATTCTCAAGAAATGAAATACGTGTTAGGGTAACACTGGTTAAGATTATTTTTACAAAGGCTCACTATTGGTTATGCTCACTATAGGTTGGCTCATTGTCGGTCAGCTCACTACTAGGCATATTAGAAATGAAAAGAAATATGTAAAAAAATAAACAATACCAGGAAAGAATCTAAGAGAGTGAATGCATGAAAAAATATTACCATAAACAAGGAGAGAGAAAGCTCCAAGATTCAACACAAGAAGACAAGATATTTGAAAGGGGAAAGCAAAGAAAACCCCTTGTGACATTATGAATGAGGCATGAAAAGCCTAAGAAGAAGAGAGAGAGAGAGTGAATTACTCATACAATAATTGAGAAGAGGAAGAAACGTCATTAGAAATGAGAGAGGAGGGCCATCTCTTAAATAGAGATGAGAGAGAGGAGTTAGAATGTAACTCCCAAGTCTATGAATGCGACCATTCATAAGTGTGTGTGGGTCAAGTTTGAGATTCCTCTTAAGGAGGAATAAACTAAATTACAAATTACAATAAATATTTGTCCTCACATATTCCTCTAGAGGACGAAATAGAATGTAGTGGAAAGAAGACAAAAAAGAAGTATATTAGGATACCTTGGCTTATATCCTAATATATTACAACAAAGATTAATAGTCTAACCTTGGTTTATAAATACACCAAGGAAAGATTACAAATTCTAACAAGGCAGGATAAGTACCCTTATACATTGAAATATCAAAATAGATATAAAATAAATATGAACTGATTGAATCACATATGAATATGCATGAACGGTTCAGTAATTAACTTTTGTCACCACAACCACTAGTAGATCTCCAACTTTCTGATCCACTACTATGGGTATATAAGCTCTATCTATATCTTCAATTTGTCACCTCAGATATCATTGTTCACATACATCACTCCCACAAGTTTGTACTATACTTTTCACCTCATCCACCATAGTTAGATACAAAAGGTTATCCTTTATTTATATCAGTTTTTGAACATACATATGCTGGCTCAAACGTGTGTTATCACTAATATGAAATATATTGCAATTACATTTAATGCATAGCATTAATCCTAAATTTAGGACATAAATAAGAGATTTTATCAACATGCTACAACATGAACCATAAATAATTTACCTTAGGATTTTACAATACATATTATATTTTCCAAGAAATAAAACAACCAAGACAAAAAGATATAACCATGAAATAACCAAAATCACCAATAGAAGAATCTTAATGATACATTGTAGAAAATATACCAAAAAAATATGATGAACTGCACTACTTCCTGGATACCTATAGAAACATTGTAACCAATGCAATCACTAGAAATTAATACAATTGAACACCAAAAATACACAAGTGCATCAAAACATATGTCATGAATAGAAAATTGCAAACTTTCCAAGAAACACTAGGAACACCAACAATGTTCATACTAAACATGTTCTATGCATAACTAAAATTCATGTTGTATAATTGATAACCAATAGATACATAACCAAAACTTCCAACAACAAACTGATACCCATAGAGTGTCGATATGGAGGTTTTGACATCAATGAAAATCAATACACACAACAAATCATTAAGTCTAACAATAACCCCCTTTGGCATTGATAGAAAAACTCCAAAATTTCAAAAAATCCCCCTGAGTAAATGCAATATGTATTTTCTCCTTTTCTCTCCCTCTTTTTTCCACAATGGAAAAGGACCAAAAACCATAAAATTGAAAGCTCCATCTTCCATTCAGAAATTGATGCCTCCATGCGAGCACACAAACTATCATTCTTAACCAATTTGTCAAATGACTACATGTAGTTTGAAGACTAAAATTGCTGCTCATACACCTCAACATCAGTTAGGATGCTAGAAAAATGTCCCAATCTAATTTCAACCATATCTTTGACCAACTAGAAATTCTTGATCAAGTCCTGTCTTTGTCTCTACTGTAGCAACAACTCTGCCTAAAGCTCTCCAACTTTTGTTCTTTACTTCCCATCTCTATCCTTGAAGACATCATACGTCTTACAAAGCTCAATCATCTTTGTATCAATTACCTCACTCTTACCTATGAAGTTATCAACCATAGTAGGCCACCAAAGACAATATTGGTAAGTGCTAGTGATTTCCTTTATGCATGCTCTTGTTTTTCCAATAAGATGAGACAAACTTTCCTTCACATTTTTATATTTATTTTTAATTTTATTTCCACAGTCCAATAATTAGCACTATACTACAATATATTGTTCTCAACCTTTTTAACCATATCATCTAGTAACATACCAAATATACTAGACACCACAATTCTCTTATTGATCATATGATCAATCAACAACTTCAATACCTGGATCATGTCGACAAAAGAGCACACAGTCTGTAGACTGCCAACTTTTTCATATTCACCATGACCTGAACAACATCAGGATCAACAAATTTTGATCCAATTAGAGATAGAAGAATTTTATCTTTTCTTCCATTTCATTCTCAATATCTTCTTCTTATTTTTCCTTCATCTCTTCTACAATAATTTATTCTTTATCATCCTCTTCCTCACTTTCAAAAATAGTAACAACTTCTTTACCTTTGTCAGTAGTATTTACTCTTTTTGGTTCAAAAGATGAACCACCGATAACCACTTCTAGTTCCTTTTTTCTCGAGGAGGTACCTTTTGTTGGGTATAAGAACTAAGTAATTTACTGAGAGGGAGGTGAATGATTACAGTTACCAAGTCAACTTTTAAAACTAATTATGAACATCGGTAACAGACAGAACTAAAAAATTATTCAATATGCATTAACCATTATTGTTGAACATAGTCATAACCATAAAATAGTAAATGAAACCAAAACATGACAACCATAGACACATGTGACACAATGATTTTGGTATTTTGGAAACCCTTATTAGAGGGAAAAACCATGGTGGGGATGGTACCCACAAAATTCACTTTTGCAGAAGGTGTCATGCGAAAGGCTTACAAAAAATCTTTCCGTGAGTTATACATCTTATTAGAGATTCCAAGTACACTATTAGATGTAAAATAAGACCTTTTAAAGTCTACCTCATGTGAGGATTAAAATCTAAAATCTAGAGATTCACCTTGTGAAAGGATTTAGAAACAAAGACCTATAAGAGTCTACCTTATTTAAGGATTTAGCTTGCTTCAATTGTCAGAGAGAAACAAGTGATTAATCTATAATAGCACTCCCTACTTGTAAGATCCTTTAGGTTATGTAGCTTCTCAAACTTCCATACAATTTGTTACTTAAACCTCTCCTTCAAGTCTTTTCACAATTTCTTGTACCGGTCAATGATTGATCTTGCAATATTTCTTCCTTCACTTTATTTTCTTTGCTCTTTCTCCAATCTCTCTAACTCAATATCCATCTCATAGATAATATTTTCTATGCTTTCTTACTATTTTTGCCACTTTATCCACACCATTGATTTCAAACTTTCTTTTATGTCACTTAACACTTTAGGTTCAACTTCTTATAGAATTTCTAAATCATCATTAATCCTTAGGAAAAATAATCCATCCAATCAAACCAATAGAATCTTGTCGATTCGAATAAAATTCTCAACAAACTTCACCTTTAAATCTTTACCGATTTGTCATTTAGTGATCACAAAAATAGTATTGCAAAGTTTATTCCAGAATACTAAAAAACTATTCAAATTAGAATAAGACTTTACCATTTTAAGAGTTTGTTGATCTAGGAATCTCTAAAATATCATTATACAACATCTTGCAAAATTTCTCCTCATAATTATTCGATCTCAATATACATTGATCAGATTTCCACCATATTGTTGTTTGGTACCTTGGTTGATTAGGTGTTCCATTAGATTCTTTATTACTAGTTGTGGTCAATTGTAGGAGTATATTATTTAATATTTTTTACCATCAATGAAAACATTTTATCAAATAGGTATAAATGTTTATTATCTTTTCTAGTTAGGTGATCAATGCCAACAATCTCCCCCTTTGGCATTGATGGCAAACTTTGTCAAATCCAAATGTGTACAAAACAATGAAAAAGAAAAATAAAATCATAACACATTGTTAAAAGCAACTCACAAAAGTACTTCACCAAAATATTTCCACTTCATTAACTGATAGGGTTCCATGTACAATACTGTTTCATTGTAGTGCTCCCCCTTTCATTGTACTTGTAATACCCACCCATAGTTTTCTTTAAGTTATTGGTGCCAAAATCTTTTAGGCTATTGTTTTAGTTGATTATGTCGAATTATTTTGAGCCACTTTTTGTGTGATAATTTACTATCTTAGTTGGTTGGTGATGTTTGGATTTATGAATCTTATATCAGGTGTTAGAAGATAGATGGTGATTATGTTTTTATGATGTTATTTCTTATATGTTGATATTAGAACTATGAAATTACTTACCCCATACTTGCATGTGTATGGTTAGCATATTTGTATTGTGTTTCTTGTTGACGTGTTTGATGTGGTAGAGGACGGAGATGTAGTTAATCACATTGTGAGATCCACACGATCGATCGATCCCTGTCATTATTTTCTATTATATACATATATGTGTGTGTGTGTGTAATATATATATATATATGTATATATATATATATATATGTATATATATATATGTATATATATATATACTGGATGTACATGCATGTTCTTGTGATGACATGTTTGCAGATACAGGGCATCGTCTTCCCTGAATTGGCAGGAGTGAGCGTGCCCATATTTGTGTCTCAAATGGTAAAATAGGGGAGTTAACAGTCAAACCCAAAATCTTACCCTAAACCTATTTTGACCTATGATTGGGCTAGAATAAGTTTTTCTTCCCTACCCAAATTCGTCCAGGGGACTTGACTTCGTGGATCCCTTCTTGTTGAGCTCATTTGTGTTCTGATTTGCTTGACTTCTTTTGTGTTATGTTATTTGGTTAATGCGCTTCGTCATTTCATGTGAATTAATTTTATTATTAGGGATAATCATTTGTTAGTAAGTAATTATATCTGAATTTATGCTGGTTTAATTAAATATTAAATGTAGGGTATTTAATTAATAAAATTAATTAAATACCTATGTTTAAATGAATAACTTTAGTTAAAAGTTGAATTATAGAATATTTGGATTTAGTTAAGTATTTAATTCAATTATGAGTTAATAGAGCTCTTTTTGATTTATTTAAATATTTAATATATTTATATTGATATTTATTTATTTGCTTGCACCTTGCAATAGATTAAATTAAATTATAAATTATAGGCAAGTTTTTTTTGTAAGATATTAAATATGAGTTGCACAATAAAAGATAGTTTTTATTTTATTTAATTATGAATTTTCTTTCAAAAAAAAAGAGGAAAAAGAAAAGTTGAGTTAACTTTCTATTTTTTAAGGATTGCTTGGAAAAGGAAAAAGAGCTTTTCTCTTTATAAATAAATTATCCTTGTCATTAAGGGTTACACATAGAGTTTTTCTGAAGGATTGGAGTTTTAAGATTTTTTGGTATTTTGGTGAAAGTGTTTTGCTTTGAAGGCTTGGGAAAAATTGTGGAATCATTATTTCCAGGCTATTGTTACCCCGGTTTGGTTGTAGAATTCGAGCTTGGAGGATTTTGGGAATCTCTGTTTTAGGGCATCACTATTCAAAGACTGTGTTGATGGGACTTTGTGACCAGCCTCGTCAATAGGGGTAACTTGTTATCTGGTTCTGGGGTCTCGGCCAAATTTGCATGTAAAGGGATTCCGAAGAATAAATTCTCTAGGCCTTCAAGCACCTGAGAGTCGGGTCTTGACGATGAGGGGAGCTAAGTTGGGTGTGTGACTGTTTTTGTTCAGGGGGATAGCTAGTTTTGACTCGTCTTCTCTGGGAATTTCGTTAGGTCAGGATTTCCTGCAAGCATGCATTAGTTTACCAAATAAAATTCAAAAGATATTCCAGAGTTAGGATTTTATTACTTCTACTTATAGTTATGCTAAATATTTCAAACATCAACCATGCTCTAACATGCTACACTAAATATTGAATGCATACAGAACCAACAGTTCATACATATTCAATAACAAGGGGAAAAGAGGTCGTTAATCTACTTAAAACATTAGAGAAGAGGACATTAGAAACATAAAACACAAAAGAGCGTTAACTCAGAGATCAAAGCACCAACAACATCATTGCCAGAACTCTTCTTTCTTCATTAATAGATTTCCAACATCATTGGTGTGTACATCAATGGCTCCAAGGGAGAACCTAACTACTAAGAAATAGTGAGCATTGAGCTCTGCAACTACAAGAAATCAGATGCTAAAGTGAAAATTGTATGAACTGCAAAATCATCAATTTTGTTGACCCTTGAAATGAGGTTAGACTTGTTATTTATACACAAAAGTTGCCCTAAAACTTAACCTAATCTAATTGTACACTCAACAATAAAATAGAATATCTGGTGGCTGGTACTACCTGCACCACGTTACAACTACCTCAAAAAGAGAAGAGGTCTGATAGATCAGCAGAAGAAGACAAGAAAGGAATTAGAAGAATCAGCCTCGAGAAGACTGCTAGAGTAAGAACAAAATAAATCTGAACCCCTGGGGTTCAAGGCTACATGCCTCATTAATGAAAAAAGAGGCCTATTGTCTTCGATGCACCAGGTGTTTAATGTTGGAGAGGCACCTTAGGAAGACCACTTGTCAAAGACATCCCTCTAACTGACATGCCTTATCAGGATCACCCACTTTCTGACCCCCTTATTAACTACTTGATAATGACTGGTCAGCTCCAGGGAACCTAGACGTGGGTCATTGAAAGAATACAAAACTATTGGATATGAAAATCAAGAGTCTGGGAGCTTACACTCAAAGAATGAATGAATGTTCAAAACTGCACTCTGATGTTGAAAATCTCCAGAATCTGGAGAACTTTATTTATCCTTTGTATGTCTTAAATGTTTCTAGGAGCTGGGCAACTCCATCCTCATCAATATCCTTGAGGCCAGCTTAACGGTACTTGGCCGCCTCCAACTGCTCGCCCATGTTCAGAGTATTTTCCATGAATGCTGTAGCCATCTTTGCGGCATTGTGGGCCTGGAGCACCATGTGGGATATGCGTGACATATTTGCTCTATCCATTCCCTCTGGGGACTAGTATCAAGACTCCATTAGCTCGTCAAATTTTCCCATGATGTATTCCTCCTGAGAACATGTTTTGGTACTAAAGAGATCAACTTCTGAAACCCTTGAAATGAATTCCTTGTATAAATTTAAAGAATATTCTACCTCTATAACTTTATCCCGCAGGGCCCCTACCAGTTGCTTTCTTATCTCCAATCTGAGATCAAGTCTGGAGTGTTGGGTCCGGACAAAGTCGAAGGATTCCTCTCCCAAAATTTTAGATTTTGTAACAATTTCTTCCTTGAGACTCATGAGTTCTCCTAACTCACCTATCTAGACTTTAAATTGATTGGTCTCTACCTCCCAGTTAGAAATTGTATTCTTGGCCTGGTGCAAAACACTTTCAGCCACATATAGGTTCGGGAGAGTGGCGACTAGGAAATGTCAGACGTTTCCTACTTGTTCAGCCACCCAATCATCAACTGTCTGCACTTTATTTTTCATACTCCTTAGCACGTTTATGTCACTCTATGGTAGTGGTGCTCTGGATGTGGAAACTTCCAGAGGAATGACAGTGATGGATTGTGCAAGCTCTGTCAAAAGCTAGACAATATTTGCATTCTTTTTTCTCTCTTCCTTGAGCTTATGGGTTTTCTTGTCATAGTAGGCCTCTATTGCCTGGCTGGCCTCCCTCAATATATATAGCTCACCTTGTTTATCCCTCTTCCTTAGAGGTACTACTGTCACTGTGTAATCTACAACACTTATTGCTTCTTCCTCTATATCTAGGGGAGGCGTCGCAACGACTGTGACTCTATCTCCGCCTAGACCAGTCCAAATGGAATGGAGGGCCTAGACCTTCTTCTATTTGGGGGCCCCCTATGCCTATGCCATCATCTCAGCTAAGGAGAGATTGTCTATTGTCGACATCGGGGCCTTTATTTTTGTGGAATCCACTAGCCATTGTGGTGGTAGGGGTGGCCTTGTTGCAAACGCCTGATCCTGTGAATCCCATTCGGGGTTCTTCTATACATCTCCGGTGTTTTGACCCTCTTCAGACTCTTTTCTTGTATCCTCTAGACCACCAGCATCATCCACCTTAGTATTATTAGCAATCATTTTCCTCGGTGTCCATATCCTTAGCAGCATCCGTTTCAACATCTATATTTTTGGGGTTCTACCCCTCATTTGGCTATTGCTGTTCTTCTTCAACACCATCCACCAAAATATTTTCCCTCATTGGTGCATTCTCTAGAGGTGGCAGAGGTGTCTAGCCAATATTTACTTGCTAAGCCATCGAGATCACCTTGCTAAATGTTACCTTCTTTGGGGTAGGAGGAGGCATCTGGAGCATGGCAGTTGAGGTTACGGTTGTTCCCGTAGGTCTGGTTCCCTCAGCCGATGCTAGTTGCTCATTCTTTACATGCCTCTCCTCCATGGTGTTAGTCTCTTTAACCTGTATCTCTTGTACTTCAGAGATGTTTATCTATTCAGGCTCATTTTCTCCTTCAACCCAGACTTCCTTCTCTGTGACAACTTCTTTCTCTAGGATCTCCCCTTTAGTGGGGGTTATTACTTTCTCCTGGGCAGTGATCTCTTCCACCACTCTCCTTATATCCCCTTGTAGGTTTACAAGATTTTCCATCCTAAAAATATCATCAAATTCATCATGCAGAGAGGTCTCTGAGGGATCTTTGGGCTGATTGTCTGGCTCTGGGGAGTCTGAGGAGACAATCTATACTTCAGGGATGTCAGGCATCCCAAGCTCTGGTACTGCCCTTGGCTGAGGATTATTTGTTCTTTTCTTCTTCCTTGTGGTTACCAATGGGGGCTTGACATCTAACATAGTTTCTTGTTCTTCCTCCACTCCGGTCCTTATTACTAGGACCATTAATTCTATAAGTGAAGGAGAATAGGAAGGGTGGGCAGGTCCGGCCATAATAATTGGGATGGCCAACCGGGTAATCAATTTCTCCTTCATCTGGTGGGATTCTGCAAGTTGAATTTCCAACTGTTCCACAATGGGAATGGTGGATGGGACTTGGGATGGGGTCCCCATTTTTCTCTTTCCTCTATCCTCACCCTATGAGGAGGTTTTGGCCCCAGAAGTTGACCCCCACAAAAATGGGCCAACTCTTCATGTGCTTTTTGGACACACCTTCTGGAAATATGTTTGACTACATTCAATTAAATTTTTGGTGATGTCCTCTATCGTTGGGCCTTCTGGTGCATCCTAGTTCACCAAAGGGAGAGCCATTTTGTCTACTCCATTTTCTTTGTATTGCGGGTCTTTAGTGAAATTGGTGTCTGAAAAGTCATTGGGGAACTTTCAAAGCTTAAAGCACTTCATCATGCCCTGTGTCATCCAGAAAAAATGTTGGCTTAGGACTTCAAAATCATCCTAACAATCTTCCCAAAAATATTCTAAGAGAAACTCGTGTGGAGGAGTTTCCCGTGGAAGTTTCATTGCTATCTTGCCCAGTGGGTCAAAATTCTTCCACTCTAAATAGAGTTCTGCCAGTCCTAAACTCTTAAGTTCATTGTCAGCCTCCTTACTCATGGAAAGGCTACAAGAATAGTTCCCGCAAGCGATTGGGAATGGTACATAAGAAACCTTCTTTACTTTGAAGAGGGCATGCTTCCAAAATCTATATGTAGTATTCTAAAATAATTATCCTATCCCCACAATGTTTTGGTAATAGGTAGGGTTTCCCGGAGAAGCCGATCACCCGAATGTATGTGTGCTTCTGAAATTGAATGTAGTAGTGGCCATAAGTATTGACCAGGGTCATTTCTTCCTTTGATAGTTGGTATTCGACATCTCGAGTGGGTGTGAGAAGGTTGTAGTAAATGAAAGTGTCATTTACTCAACAAAAGTTGGGAAAAATGGCCTCCCATTGGATCTATGGGAAATAATCCCATGGAGCATTTTGGCCCTTTCCAGTTCTAAGCTCGCCACTTGCAAGTAATCCATGGGTGATGCGGCATTGTTGCACCAATGCCCATAAGACATAAGAAGTCATGTAGAATTTGAGGGACTGGGTGACCTTGACGAGCTGAGAGTCCATGTGATTGGCGATGATGGTGGCCCAATCAAAATTCTACCCTCTAGAAGTGATGCCGAACAAGAAATAGTACATCCATGCTGAGAATTGCCGGGAATGGGGCTCTCTAAAGACCCAGCATAAAGAAATGATCCCCATCTATATGCTTTCCTTAAATTTTGTTTGGGGGATCTCTAGTTTCATCCTTTTGAAATCTTTCCTTGGAACCTTAAGCCAATTAGTATTAAGATATTGTTAGGACATGTGTGGAAGCTTCTAAAATTCCTCCAAGGCTAGAGACAAGGTGAGAATGATTGCATCATCAAATTGGGGGATCCCTAGCCCCAAAGAAAAATTTGTAGTGTCCAGAGAAACCATAGGCGTGGGGTAGCCAGTCAGAACTTGGGAAGCGAGCATGACAGCCCAAACGGATGTGTTGTAGTGTTTTTCCATGGTGAGAATGAGCTCCAGAGCTTGCACGGAGCAGGGATAATAGGCAGCCTTAAGAATTATAGAGGCGGCCACATTGAGGGCCAATGGATCTCTGGCTGTGTTTTGAATGAACATCATCTTTACTAAGGCCTGCATTTTGGCCCACATTTTGACACTTGTAATGGTGATTAACTATAACTTGGAATCGACCATCAATCCCAGAATGATGTCTCCCATCAGATACTTCATTACTAATGGGAGTTTTTCCAAGGCCTTTTTATCCTTTGTCCTGATAGCTACCCTAGTTGCAGTAGTAGTGTGGAGTTTTGGACTCCCAGGTGGAGAAGATGTTGATGCATTTGACATTATTGATGGGTATTCTGCAACCTACAAGACAGGATGACTTTTAGTATATATATAAGACAAAACATTTCTAAATTATTCTAGATCCCAAATATTTTCACCACCTCTTCGCACCTATTCCTGAAAGGATGTTAGTTCATGTCAAACCCTGAAAAAGATATACATAATAAAATGACTTAGGAATTTGATCTCCACCCAGGCTTCTGATGATTCTAGCTTATGCAATGAAATGAAACAAAGACCAAAGGAAGACTTGGGACCAAGAGTCCATAAAACTAATCGTTACATGACATGACCAGAAATTTCTCATACTAGGCTGACATAGGAATGTCAAGTGGCCATGCAGTGATGGGAGTAATGGCATTAACGATGATAATTGTCCAAACATGCAAGGAAATAAATGCAACTTGTGCTAGTTTTGAATGCTTGCGTATGGGAAACTTAACCCACCATTAAGACTAAACTGACAAAGGAGAGAGAAAATTGCCATGGCTCAAACTAGCGAGGTGTCGAGTTTGAACTAGGTAGGCACTGTGAGGGTGAGCTCAAAAAATTGGGGTAAAACATGAAAGGGAATGGTGAGCTCGATGCAAAATAAGAAGGATATAAATCAAATATACATGAATTATACAGAGGGCCGAAGCACCACAAGGGCCGAAGCATAACTCGCAGGCTGACCCAAGGAAATACTATGCAGCTATTTACAAAAACCACTAAACTTACAAGGTATATACAAGCTATTTGCACTAATTTACAACTATACAAAGGGTAGATGACCTTCTGGCAGAGTTGTCCCACCAACAGGAGGTGACAATAGACAGGCGAAAAGAAAATAGAATGAAAATGAAAATGAAAACCAAGAAACACAGATGAACAAACAAAGCAAAAACTAGGAAGACAAAACTAGAAAGGAGAGCCAAAGGATCTACCTAAAAAACATGGAGAATGTAGGGAGGACGAGCATGGGAGATGCTCTACAATTTCTTAACCTTCGAGTGACCATGAGCAAACACCGCTAAGTACTGTTAATCAATCGTTAAGCACAAAGAGAAAAATGTTGTTAAATTGCCTTAATTTCCTTTGAATCACTTTAATCACTCTGAGTGTTTTGATCATGGTAAATATGAAAGTGATTAGTTAACCAATTTAAACCGCAAGGGTAAAAAAAAGTTTCTTTACTCCGCAAACCTCGACACATGCAAACCTCCGGACTCGAGGCCCAGGGATTCCATGCGACCACATCTTTCAACAAAGAAGATGTGATATCAGAGAATCCTGGAGTCAGGGGTCTGGAAAGAACAATGAAGACAAACACCCCAAGACCCGGTCCTAGAGAAAAGAGAACCAAAAACACAAAAAACAACCCTTGCGACAGCAAAGGCTAGAGAAAGACAAAGAAAAGAAACAAGGCCAAAAGCAAAAAGGGGGGACCCAACATTTTGCCTACAAAATGTAGGGATGGGTATGGAGGGCATAAAAAATGGTGACCCACAAGGATGAATGCCTTAGCACATTTGAGGACTTCAGAATATCTGGTTAGCAAAACCAAAACTTATCTTTACCTAGAGCATTCTGCTTGCAAGGCGTAAGGCATTTGAGAAAATCTGCTTCATCAATGATTCAATATCTTGATCCTTCATCAGTTGTGAGGTGTATGCTTTGGAAGAAAATCAAGCCGATGATTTTTGGGAGAAGAAGAGAGGAGGAACTGGATACATCAAACCAAATTCATCATATCTTGCACGTTTTCCCTCGATACAAGAATTCTCTATTCTTTAGATTTTTCCTTCTTTTCTTTTCTAGATGGGAAGGCGGTACTTCTTTCACCATGAACCTTAAGCTTAGATAATTTTTACGAAGGTAATTATTTTACCTTTCCATCTACTGTAAATTGCTAAATAGGAGAGAAAGTTCTGGTCCTGGGATATTTTTATGATTTTTAGACTTGGCCAACAACTTAGTGCAACCCCCAAGGACCATGCGATTACTTGCTTCTTAGATTTTCTGTTAACCAATGTCAAGACTTTCGAGATATGAATTAGATGAAAGATTACCCATAGCCTTTTACCACACTTACAAAACATCTCCAAAGCACAAACAAATTTTACCATGCTAACAACAGATTCCAAACTACCTGAAATGCATAAGCTACCATTCCAGGGACTAGATGTTATGCGAAGCATACCTGTCTACAAGAAGGAGAAAACACACTAGGAACCTGGAAAACAAACAAAAGAAAACCAAAGACAAAAGCAAAAGGAAAGGTAGTCCCAGAGGACTACCAACAAACTATTTACAAGGTACTCCCAAGGAGCACTGGGAAATAAGTATTTACAAGAAAAAAATTTACATATAATACAACTTTGGACAAACTTACCACCTACCTCATTCAAAGTAGTGCTTAAGAAACTGACCATTGACGGGAAATGGGATGGTTTTTCTGATCATAGTACTAAGGCGATAGGTATTTTCCCCACAGATCTTAGATATCAGGTATAGTCCAAGCCAGAGCGTTTGAAACTTAGTGTGCTTTCCCTTCTTCTCTCAGGCCTTGTCCCACAAGAGGACCAGGTTTGAAATATGAAAGGCCTTATATTGAGCTCTTCGGTCAAACCATCATTTTACCACTGCTTGATGATACATGAAATGTTCCAAGGCCATGTTGCTTTGTTCCTCCATTCTCACCAAGTTCAAAAGTCAAACTTCCACAATGTTATCCTGGTTGCTAAATTCCTACATAAACTATAAGACCAAGATTTGTAAGTTGATGGGGAATACTAGATTCTGACCATAAACTAGGTGAAATTGGGATGCTCCCAATGCTGCCCTGATTGAGAAACGATCTTCCCAGAGGGTGAATCTAAGCTTTTGATGCCAGTCCCATGGGTTTTGTTCTAACAGGTGTTTGATCACTTCTAAAATATTTTTTTTGGTCGATTCAGCCACACCATTTCCCTGGGGGTAATAGTTGCTAGAGAACTTCAAAGTGATCTTTCTTTCATATGTCCATTCAAGTAATTGCACCAAAGAAAATGCTGGACTATTGTCACACACTATAGAAAATGGTATTTTGAAATGAGTGACTATGTTTTCTTCCAAGAATTTATTAACCACATCTTCCAGGTTGTTTTTACAAGGAATTGTTTTAGACCACTGGGTGCAATAAGCAGTCATAGTCAAGATGTACTAGTGGTTGGAAGATGATTTGGGGTTGATTTCCCTGATAAATTCAAGTGCCTATTGGGCGAAGGGTCTAACCTCAAAGACTGGCTGCAAAGGCACAACCAGGTTTCAGTCATGATGTGCCATGGTTTGGCATGTGTGGCACTTTCTCATGTGGGTGTAGACATCCTTGAAGATGCAGGACTAATAGTATCTAGCCCAGAGAATCTGATGGGTGATGACATCAGCTGAGCCATGACCGGTCCCGAACTACCCATGGAATTTGTCAATCATTTTAGGAGCTTTGACCCTATCTATGCACTGGAGGTAAATTCCCTCGTAGTTCCTTCAGAAAAGAATACCGTCTTTGATCATGAAATGTGCACTTTTTAGTTGCATGGCGTGACATTGGTTTGGAGGTAGCCCCTCTAGGCATCTATTGTTAAGTAGAAAGTACACTAGATCAGTATACCATGGAGCTTGGGTGATGGAATCCACTGTATAAGTTTGGCATTCAGTGTTTGGAGTTCCTTCTGCCATTTCTATACGTAGTCCCTGGCCTTGGACTATCTTCATGGGTTGCATTTCTAGATCATATTCCTAGAGGATGTCTAGCCACTTCCCTTGGCGTTTTCCCAATTCACTCTGTAGTAGTAATGATTTCACAGCTTGGTCTAGAATGATAGAATGCACTTTGCTCTAGAAAATATAGTGCCAGAATTTCTTCCCGGCCCAGACAAGAGAAAAATGTTGCTTCTCTAGAGGCAAATATTGGACTTCAGAATTCTTGAAAGGGGAGCTCATAAAAGAAATGGTTCATTCTTCCCCTTCAAATTTCTGGGTTAAAACTGCAGCAGTAGAGTGTGATGAAGCAAAGGAGTATATGTGGAATGGTAGTGAATAGTCTGGGCTTGCCAGGACTGGTGCCTCCACTATAGTTTGCTTGATCTAAGAAAACACTCACTTTGCTTTTAGGCTCCACTCAATCTTTGTGTCTTTCTTCATCATGTTGTTGAGTGGCCTAACTATCTCGACGAATCCATTAATGAACTGTCGGACAAATTTTATCTTTCCAGATAAAGATCTCATTTCTTTCTTATTGTTGGACATTTGTATATTCAGTAGTTCTTGAACTCTCTCAGGGTCAATGGATATACCCTTCTTGGAGACAATATTCCTGAGTAGTTTCCCTTCAGTGACCTCAAATATATATTTCTTAGGGTCAAAGGAAATGCCATACCGGTGACATCTCTTGCAAATTTGGGTGAGGTGAGTGGAGTGATCATTCCTATCCTGGGAAAAGACTATCAAATCATCCATATAGATGATTATACATCTATTTACTAGGCCTTCAAATGCATTGTCCACAACCTTTTGAAATGTTTCCCCCACATTGATAAGGCCAAAGGGCATTCTTTGATATGCAAACGTTCCCCACTTGGTGGTGAACATCATTTTGTCTCTATCTTCATACTTAACCATGACATGGTTATATCCAGAGTATCCATCCAGAAAAGACATCATTTGGGAACCATTCATGATTTGCAACACCTCATCCAATGAGGGAAGAGGGTGATTATCTTTCTAGGATGCCTTGTTCAAATTTCAAAAATCTACACAAAGGAAAATCTTGCCACTTTTCTTTCACATAGGGACGAGGTTGGAAACCCAGGTTGTGTGCCAGATCAAAAAGATAATTTGAGCTGATAATAGTTTCTGAACCTCCTAATGAATTAGAGGCTCAATCAATGGGTTTATCAGTCTTTGCTTTTTCTAGAAGGGCTTAGCGTCTAGTTTTAGTGGGATGGTGTGGGTCATGATGGATGTTTCATAGGTCGTCATATCCTCATACCCCCATGAAATTACATTAATGTATTATGGAGAACCACGAGAATCTTCTCCTTTTCGTCTAGGGAGAAGGAGGTTCCAATATGTATGAATTTTTATTCATTAGCTTGGTCGATGTTAACTTTCTCAAATTTTCCTTCCTAAGAGGAGGATGATATCTTCTCTCAGCCCCGGGGGTCCAAATTAAAGATGTGTTCTAGCACTACCATCCCCTTGGGGATGGTGTTGGTCGGTAGGTTTATGATCCCATCAGCTTCATCACCCTTCCCGGTGTCGTCATGAACTCTTTCTTCCACTATCAAACCTTGAAGACACTAACATTGGCCATAAAGGCCATAATATGCTGGTCATCTTCAAACACCTGAAAGTGGGTGACATTGTCCAGGATGGATGGGGTGGGGACCATCTCAACAGAAATTTTTCAGAGCCGGGAGATAGCCATTGGCTCAAGGGTGTTGGTAGACATGACAAGGGCATCCAGAATGTAGTTTATTTTGTAGGGGATAAGTTAAATGCCAAAAGCATCAAAATATTCAATGAGGCTCCATGCCCGATTATAGTATGTGGCCATCCTTTTATTGTGATAAGTATATTGGCTCTGGACCTGTTTAATAATCAACTCTAAATCACCCAGTGCCCGGAGGTGGGTGATCCCTTTTCTCAATGAAAAAAAGAGTCCA
Organism: Thuja plicata; assembly: GCA_018584345.1. Taxonomy (NCBI): domain Eukaryota; kingdom Viridiplantae; phylum Streptophyta; class Pinopsida; order Cupressales; family Cupressaceae; genus Thuja; species Thuja plicata. The sequence continues at coordinate 479,842 of MU226809.1, forward strand.
AGGACCAAGGCCTCATACTCTGTAACATTATTTGTGTAGTTGAACTGCAGCCTATAAGATCTGAGGAAGGACTTTCCCCATGGGTTGATCCATTCTACTCCATCCCCAAAGCGTTGTTTAGACCGAGACCCATCAAATTTCAAGGTCCATAAGTCACTGTTCATTATCTGGGGCTAGGAATGAAAAGTGACATTTGGATTGGTTTTGGGAGGGTTGGGAGGATTTTCCTTCAGATTTGATGGCACATGGGTGGGGTCTTCCTCTAGAGAAATCTCTGGTTGGGATTCATGGACAAGCAACACCTTAGGTGTACCACTGGATGTATTACCAGGTCTAGAAAACTCTTCTTTGTGTTCTTTCTCCTGGAGGGCGTCGATATGGTGGGTAGAAGTGGCAATACAAGGCTCACACTCTAGCTCATAATGTTTTTGGTAATGTACCCTACACCAAGTGTCAGACAAGAGTGTGGCTAGGGTTGTTGTGTTACATTGTGAGTTAACCACACCCCTTAGTTTTTTGTCTAGGTCTGGAATTATCTGAGAGACTATGGGATCTTCCCCAGGCATGAAATCAAATGTTAGGATCTCTAGGGGTTGGTACACCTCAGGGGAAGTCTAAAAGAAAAGGAATTCAATCACCCCCTAACTTCGGTGAGGGCCCATTTCATCTTGGGTTCACTCTTTACTTAGATCTAGTTCGACTATCCCTCCCAGGGGAGCCACAAGTGGGAGAAGTCAGTGGAGAAATACCCATTAAGGGCCTTAGACCAATTCCAACTCAATAACGTCCCATAGGTCTCCAGGATGTCCACCACTTGGATGTCTTTATTCTCAATATTTGGGCATCTTGGATGAGTTGAATTTGGATGTTCTTCAGTTCACCTACCATTTTTATAGTAGTTTTGTCCAGTTGGACTACTGTGCCTTTGGATAGAGTGGGAAAGAGTCTAAGCTTTTGGCATATGGATAAGGACATGACATTGCCCAAAGCACCGGAATCTACCAGTTAGTTGTGTAGGTTCTTCCCTTATATGTTCAAACCTAGTAAGAAGGGAGGATCCTTTGTGTTTCCCCAGAAGACAGCCGCATTGGCATCATCAAAAGTGACAGTCTTGGGTGGGCAACTGATAGCTTCCAGGTTTCCCAAGAGCTTTAGAAGGGATTTCTTCTACTCTGGGAAATTCAACAAAGCCTCCATCAAGGTCATGGAGGTGGTTGTGTTCTCTAATGCCTTAGTGATGTAAAACCTTCCCCCAAGGAATTGACTTCCCCCGGTTGGGTCCTTAGCTTGGTTAGAGCTAGGTCCTTTCAAAGGGAAGGAACGATAAGTTTTATTGTCTTGGGGGGGTATCTTTGGGAGGTGTCGATGAGTAAGCTAGTCCTCTACCAGCCTGACTTTGAGTGTTGTAAGGAGTCTATGGGTTGGTGAAGGCATTGGCCTCAAAGGTCAAAATAGATTCATCAAAGAATCCTTGTTGTTTGGATTCTTCTTCGTCTCCTTTTTCTATCCCGAAGAAGACAGTCTCATAGGTGAAGGCACTATGAGTAGGCTCTTGTGTAGATGATTCCAAGGGAGTAGGATCAACAGGTTATTGTCTGTCCGAATGGGAGATCATGATGATCTTCTCCAGGGTGGCACACTTCACCTTAGAATGATAGCCTGTGTCATGCAATCTACACCAATTGGTCAGTGGTAGGAATTTTGCAAGCTGGGCAGAATGAATGTGTCTAGCACCACCCTGAGTGGTGTTTTGGTTTGGAGGAGGACCTTTGGTATTGGTGTTGTTGTTCCATTGTTGTTGATTAGGTTGTGGCTCCTTGTTATAGTTCCTTCCTTCGGAGTTGGTATTTTTTTGTCTGGAGAAAACATTTCCTCTCTAGGAGTTGGGTTTATAGGGCATAGAGGGCCCCACCTTTAGCTTTCCCATGTCCACACTCAATGAGGACACCAATCACTAGAGGGATTCCACCTTGGTGAAAAGCTGGGTGTTCACATCACAGTGTGATAGTTATTGTTGGTAGTTCCCAGGGAAAGTGACAGCATCTCCCGGAGTCAAGGAATGCAATCCTCCAGCCGTGGGAGACTAGAAGAAAGGTACTCTAAAGGGTTGTGTCAATGGTTGTTGCATTTGTTGCGGCTGGTTCCAAGGGATGAATTCCAAACCTGGTGTTGTCTGGGCTTGTGATGGGTATACATACTGGGCCTGCTGGTCTATCGAAGGTGGGCCCATGTCCATCACTGGGGCACCCATTGCTAGATTGGGGTTGTATCCCTGAGTGTAAGAAGTTCCATTGGGTATCTGGGTCACAACGTCTTGATATTGGATCTGGTGTTGGTTCTTGGCATCTTTGTATGCCTATAGATTCTCTTTTGTAGTTCATGAGCCTAAGTGCTCATATAACAGGTAGATCTTATTTGGATGTGAAGGAAGATTGTTTGTGGCACTAGGAAACTTCCTCATTGGGGACCTAGTGTTACCAAAGTATGCAGCCATCGGGGGTGTTGGATTTTTGGTAGACTGAGTGCTGGTCCTCAGGATTATCTGGGATACTTGGGTATTCTGAGGTGTAGTGAATCTCTAGAAAAATTTAGTTGGTTGCTTGGTTTACGGGATCCTTTTCTTTTGAGAAGGAGGCTCGAGTTCAACAAACCTTTTGGGATTAGGGGCTGATCTAAGGACTCTTTCGAATCATGTAGGTGAAAATTATCATATCCCGCTAAAGGATGGAATCCTAAAACTATGGCTTGGGAAACCCTTGAGCTGTGTAAATTCAAAATCCTTAGAAGGGGACAATCTCATGTCCTCCTTCTAGCACCAATTTTTGTTGATGGGACATTGTGACTGGCCTCGTTAACAGGGCTAAGTTGTCACTAGGTACCGGGGTACCGGCCAACTTCTCCTGTGAAGGGATTCAAGCGAATAAATTCTTTGAGCCTTCAAGCACTTGAGAGTCAGGTCTTGATGATGTGAGGAGCTAAGTTGGGCATGTGACTGATTTTGTTTGGGGGGATATCTAGTTTTGACTCGTCTTCTCTAGGGATTTAGTTAGGTCAGGGTTTCTTGCAAGTACGCATTAGTTTACCAAATAAACTTCAAAAGATATACCAAGGTTAGGATTTCATTACTTCTACTTATAGTTATGCTAAATATTTCAAACATCAACCATGCTATAACATGCTACACTAAATATTGAATGCATACAGAACCAATAGTTCATACAAATTCAATAGAAAAGGGAAAAGAGGTCGTTAATCTACTTAAAATATTAGAGTAGAGGACATTAGAAACATACAACACAAAAGAGCGTTAACTCAGAGATCAAAGCACCAACAACATCATTTCTAGAACTCTTCTTTCTTCATTAACAGGTTTCCAACATCACTGGTGTACATCAATGGCTCCAAGGGAGCACCTAACTACTAAGAACTAATGAGAATTGAGCTCTGCAACTACAAGAAATGAAATGCTAAATTGCTAATAGTATGGACTGCAAAATCATTAATTTCACCTATCCTTGAATTGAGGTCAGACTTGTTATTTATACACAAAGGTTTCTCTAAAACTTAACCTAATCTAACTGTACACTCAACAATAAAATACAATATCTGGTGGCCAGTAATACCTGCACCATGTTACAACTACCTCGAAAAGAGTAGAGGTCTTACAAATTAGCAGAAGAAGACAAGAAAGGAGTTAGAAGAATCAGCCTCGAGAAGAGTGCCAAAGTAAGAATAGAAGAAATCCAATCCCCCAAGGTTCGAGGCTACATGCCTCATTAATGAAAAAAGTGGTCCACTATCTTCGATGCGCCAGGTGTTTAATGCTAGAGAAACATCTTGGGAAGACCACCTATCAGAGCCATCCCTCTAACTAACATGCCTTATTGGGATCACATGCTTTCTGACCCCCTTATTAACTACTTGATAATGACCAGTTGGCTCTGGGGAGCTTCGATGTAGGTCATTGAAAGAATACAAAATTGTTGGATTCAAAATTCTAGAGTTCGGGGGCTTACACCCAAAGAATGAATGAATGTTCAAAACTGCACTCTGTTGTTGAAAATCTCTAGAATCTAGAGAACTTTACTTATCCCTTGTATGTCTTAAATGTTTCCAAGAGCTGGGCAACTCCATCCTCATCAATATCCTTGAGGCCAGCTTGACGGTACTTGGCTGCCTCCACCTACTCACCCAGGTCTGGAGTATTTGCCTTGAATTCTATGGCCAGCTTTGCGGCATCGTGGGCCTGGAGCACCATGCAAGATATGCATTACATCTTTGCTCCATCCATTCCCTCTGGGGACTAGTATAGAGACTCCATTAGCTCATCAAATTTTCCCATAACGTATTCCTCCAGAGTACATGTTTCTGTACTAAAGGGATCGACTCCCAAAACCCTTGAAATAAATGCCTTGTATAAATTTAAAGAATATTCTACCTTCGAAACTTTATCCTGTAGGGCCCCTACCTATTGCTTGCTTATCTCCAATCTTAGATCAAGTCTGGAGTGTTGGGTCTAGACAAAGTTGAAGGATTCCTCTCTCAAAATTTTGGCCTCAATAACAATTTCTTCCTCGAGACTCATGAGTTCTCCTAACTCACCTATCCAGCCTTCAAATTGATTGGTCTCTACCTCCCAGATGGAAATGGTATTCTTGGCCTGGTGCAAAACACTTTCATCCACATATAGGTCTAGGAGAGTGGCCACTAGGAAATGTCAGACATTTCCTACCTATTCAGCCACCCAATCATCAACTTCCTATGCTTTCTTTTTCATACTCCTTAGCGCATCTATGTAACCCTGTGGGAGCGGTGCTCCAGATGTGGAATCTTCTAGAGGAATGGTAGTGATGGGTTGTGCAAGCTCTGTCAAAAGCTAGACAAGATTTGCATTATTTTCTCTCTCTTCCTTGAGCTTCTAGGCTTTCCTATCATAGTGGACCTCTATTGCCCGACTGGCCTCCCTCAATAAATCCAGCTCACCTTGTTTATCCCTCTTCCCTAGAGGTACTTCTTTCACCGTGTAATCTGCAACACTTATCACTGCTTCTTTTGTATCTAGGGCAGGCATTGCAATGACCATGATTGTATCTCCGCTAACACCATTCCAAATGGAATGGAGGGTCTGAGCCTTCTTCTATTTGGGGCCCCCTATGCCTATGCCATCATCTCAGCTAAGGAGAGATAGGCTTTCATCTCCACTAGGGCCTTTCTTTTTCTGTAATCCACCACCCATTGCAATGGTGGGGGTGGCCTTGCTACCAATGTCTGATCCCGTGAATCCCCTTTAGAGTTTTGTTGTACATCCCCGGTGTTTTGTGCCTCTTTGGACTCTTTTCTTGTATCCTCTGAACCACCTGCATAATCCACCTTAGTCTTATTAGTATCATTTGCCTTGGTGTCCATGTCCTTACCAGCATTGGTTTCAACATCTATATTTCTAGGGTTCTGCCCCTCATCTTGCTGCTATTTCTACTACTGTTGTTCTTCTTTGGAATCATCTGCTAGAAAATTTTCCTCCTTTAGTGCATTCTTCAGAGGTAGCGGAGGTGTTTGGCAAATATTTACTTACTGAGCTATCGAGATCACGTCGTCGAATGTTACCTTCTTCAGGGTAGGAGGAGGCATCTGGAGCATGGTGGTTGAGGTTATGGTTCTTCCTATAGGTCTCATTCCCTTAGCTGATGCTGGTTTCTCATTCTATACTTGCCTCTCCTCTGTGGTGTTAGTTTCTGTAACCTGTATCTCATGTACTTTGGAGATGTTTACCTATTCTGGCTGCTTTTCTCCTTCAATCGGGACTTCTTGGTCTATGACAACTTTCTCCAGGATCTCCCCTTTAATGGGGGTTATTACTTTATCCTAGGTGGTGATCTCTTCCACTACTCACCTGATATCCCCTTGTAGGTTGATGCAGCAGTGGACAGCGGAAGCCTCCAAACAATGAGCAATTTTGGTGAAGGTTGAACTCCCTAAAACCCAATGTGTAGGGTCTAGTGTTGTTGTACTTATCACAAGTATCAAATAGGACAAAAGAAGGTTATCACAACCTTACAAGACAATGGAACCTAATCACTAGGTCTATCTAAGTCCCAACACCAAAGATCAACAAGTTATTAAGTAGTATGATCAACAAGTTACCAAGAGGTCACGACAAGGAGAAGGTTACTTAGACCCCAAGAAGTAAGTACAAAGACCAGGGGTGACTAATGAACAATGTCCTAGCCTTTTTTGGGTCCCATTTCATTAGTTCTAATGGTTCTTTCACCATTGAACATCACAAAGGCTATGATGCTACAGAAGCCTAGAAATCTACTTGTAGGCCTTCCTAGGAGGAAAATTGGGCATAAGGCAAAATAATCCCAAATGAGGGGATAGTTTGGTCAGAGATTCTAATGACTTTTTGGGACTTAAAAAACATGTCTTAACACCAAGGGGTGGAATGGAGTGATGGCTGCTGCTGTTGTAACATTTGGACCAGACCAATAGGCCTAATTAGGGCTCTAGTTGCACTATAGGTACCCTTTCCCCTATGCCAAAGCACAAATTAACA